>CALNHX010010116.1:0-43182 GCA_940337035.1 Agriotes lineatus
GGACTATATAGGGATCTCGGAAACCGTGAAAGATAGAAGGTTGGTTAAATGGAGAAAGAATTGCAGTTTTATGAGCTTATTCGAGATGTGCTTTTGTTTCTTTGAAGAAATCCAAGGCCTACTAGATACAAGAAAAATATTAAAATTACTTAATTTCTTAAAGTCGGTCTAGCGCCGTTATTATTGAAAATAAAAATAAAATATTAAGAATAAAAGTTTTTGCTATTTTTACGGTGTTTATCGTACACTTATTAGTTTTCTTCTAGCTTTCATAGTTTTTGAGGTATAACATTAAGTTACATTTTTTTAAATAGCAATCATAGTTGGCTTAGACATTTCTAAAAAGACCTCACTTTTCCTCTTAAAATGACATAAGGTTTTTTATACCTATTTTGACAAATAATTCTTTTATAATAATTTTCGTAATAAGAAAATGACGAAAACAAAAACTATGAAAGCTGGAAGGAAATTAATAAGTGTAAGATAAACACCCTAAAAATAGCTAACACTTTTATTCTTATTATTTTTTCTATTTTCAATAATAACGGCGTTAGACAGGCTTTAAAAGATTAAGTAATTTTAATATTTTGCTTATATCTAGTAGGCCTTGGATTTTTAAAAAGAAACAAAAGCACACTTTGAATAAGCTCATAAAACTGCAATTCTTTCTCCATTTAACCAACCTTCTATCTTTTACGGTTTCCGAGATCCCTATAGTGATAATGAAAAAAAAACTCACCCTGTATAAGAAAAGCTACATACCTCCAGGCGTTATACACTATCCGTTTAACGTTATTCTGTAATACTTTAACCCGTAGAGTACTGCTGGGGTCGTTTTCTGACCCCAAAAATTGTTTTTATCAAACATCTTTTAAAATATTTTTTTACAGCATTTGTCTTCTCGCTAGTCTATTCATATCATTTAACGAATATTTAATGATATGCAGCATCCCGGGATTTTTTTAAATTTTCATAGTAATAGTAAAAACGTTGTTTGGGGTCCTGCAGCCACCCCACGTAGTATTTTATGTCGGTCAAAAATACGTATTTAATGCGCCATTTTTGTTTGTAGTTCAGATACCTGTTTTACCGCTGTCACTTTTATGCTGTGTTAACTAATTTAGATCTTTCATAATGTCATATAAAAGACGCCGCTCGCTCACACAGCAAGAGCTTGAGGATGAGATTTTGAGATTATATGATGACGATTTTGTTGAATCGGATAATGAAGAGGTTGTGTCAGAAGACGAGGACAACGTTGAATATTTAGAAGAGGAGGATGATGATTATAGTCCTGAGCAAGAAAACGAAGATGTTGCTACGTCAGATAATGAAGCTGAAGAAGGTGAGTCGACTTTCAATCAATGTAAAGCTAAATCTGTAAAGTTGTGGACAGCAAATTCAACTATACGTGGCCGCCGTCGTTGTCATAACATCTTAGTTGAAAAAACAGAACTAACGCAGTATTCATCTACTGGAACTGAAGTTTTGGATAGTTTCAAGCCATTTCTCACTAATGATATGAGAGAAATAATTTGCAGACATACTAATGAAGAAAAATTCAGGATCCGGTCCATACTCACAATGAGGTGATTCAGTGATTTAATGTAAATTAAAACACAGTCTTCTTCATAACATTGAACATGTTGGTCAAGTTGTCTGTTTTAATTTTGATTGTTTATTTGACTGTCCGATTTTGACATTAGGTAAGGTGTTTGCTCTCTGTTTCTTTCCCCGTATTTTATAAGCTTTATCTTTTAGCCTGAAGATGGTTTAACAGCTAAACCGAAACATGTAGCGTGTGTAAAAAAAATATATATATGTTAATTGTTATGAGGAAGACTGTGTTTTAATTTACATTAAAAAACTAATGAAGAAGCTGAAAGAGTTTATGGATTTTATAATGACAAAACTACAAATAAACAAAAAAATTGGAAGATACTGATGGAAGTTGAGTTAGATGTCTTTATTGGAGTTCTACTTTCAACAGGAGCTTTGCGTTGCAGAAAAGAACATACTACGGAAATGTTAGGAGGACAACTAGCAAAAGAAAAAATGAAATTGCGTATACCTTCTTTGCGAAATAATCAACACATGCTAAGGGCTATTGAGGCATGCGGGGTGAATATTCATCCAACTGCGGGAGTGCAAGATGTACTGGAGCCTCAAACTCGGAAGCGCGGAAAATGTCGCCTCTGTCCTAGGTCTACCGATAGAAAGATTGATGTCAAATGTAATTCTTGTCAAATGCTCATCTGTAAAAACCACAGACTTGGTGAAATCAGCAAGAACGTTTACTGCTGCGATCATGAAAACCCATGAATGTTGAATGGCTTAAAAGTGATTTTTTTTCAATTTAGCATTTAGTTTAATTCGAATTGTTCATTGCTTTGTTCTTTTGCTACTATTATTATGTTCTGTGTGCCAGCTATAATAAAAATATTAAAAACACTTAGGGCCGGTTGCAGAAAGCAATGTTAAGTCTGGTGTTAGCTAACATCGCGTCAAAGTGAACAAAATCGCATCAAATCTCAAATGCTTATGGTAACTAATACATTAGTAAACAAAATTTGATGCGATTTTGTTCACTTTGACGCGATGTTAGCTAACACCAGTCTTAACATTGCTTTCTGCAACCGGCCCTTATTGTTTTGTTACTAAGGTATCCTTTGCTTCAAATCGTGCTTGCAGCATAATCACGCCGGCTTCGGTTTTAACTTTAATAAAAATATTTCATCAAAAATATATTTATACAGCTATGTTTTAAGATTTCCACTCATTTTTGCAACCATTTATCTTAAAAAAGTGTGGGGTCGCTCAAGGATCCCACGCCGTCCTTTGCGCAGCACAAAATAGCGTAGTACCCTAAGGGTTAAACTGAAAACTGATGTGTGCTAAAACAGAAGCAGTTAGTAGAACAATTGTCGTGAAATGAACTGTAACCCATGTCAGGGAAAGATTCTGGAACAACCACGCTAGTTCATACTTGGAACTGCATGAGACGTTAAATCGGGGAAATGGGCCAAAAGCGAACTCCCAGTTGCTCGGGTCGTTAGTGGTAATACGTTTAATTAGCGATGGTAAGATGCCTCCAAAGACACTGATACTTGCAAATCCCCAATACACTATACTCTAAAACAAATTATTTTCAATGCATTGGAAATGGTTTTCTTTCGTTTAAATGGCATTTGCGTCTTTTTTTAATTAGGTTAGTATGTTTTATGCCACACGTTTAATAAAAATAAAATTCCGCACTGTTTAAGTTTAAATTAGATAATGTCATTGCAAATATTAAGATTTTATTACAACATAGGTACCTGAGCACTAGTAATCCAAACACAAGTTTTAATCAGCTCTAACTCTTCTTCTCTACCTCTTTTTGTATTTGGTATGAAAGGTTCTTTTTCCCGTTTTTCCAATAAATTTCTGAACTTTACCCGATTTAGTAAAATTGTAGACGTTTTAAATATACCTACGATTTGTCACGGTGGAAGCTAATTTTTAAAACATATTAATATTGTTGAAAGTGAAATCATCTATGACAACGGTGATATTTCTCTCAATTAAGACAAGTGAAGTATTATACAAGATGCTTAGAAATGTTTTAAATTCTTCTGGTGGGCTGATTAAGCCCGAATTAATCTTTTTTTTTAAATAAACAATTGTTTATTTTGTCTAATATTTAACCGAGTTATTGAACGCACTATTTGAATAACTTTTAAATCTGTATGTAATTACAACTTACCTAGTATCATACCAAATTCCTACATCAGCATATTCGCAACAACGTCAAAATCGTTAAGAAACAACTCCGGAATATCTACTATAGGATATAGGTAGTTGAATAAAAAAAAGGACATTGTAGAATAAATAACATAAGGTACATTTTCCTGTGCATTAAAGGATAATCCAAATATTCTTAACAAAAATTTCTCCTTTTTAAAGTAGTTTTTAGGTCTGCTGTCAAAGTCGCGAGCTATAATGTCACTCATTTTGAATTACTGATTGAACTACTAATTTGACATCCTCATATTTATAGAAGTACATAGGCGTTGCGCAGAGGTAGCTACTTTATCATTAATGTTAATGTAATTATTCATGCAGAGCAGAGGGGGAATATAATTAGAATATTTGTAGATGACGTGAAGGGTGTGAAAGCTTTGTATTCGCAAAATAGTAACTGAAAGTGTTTTGTAGTAAGATAACTTTTGTTTGTTGATTTCATACAGCATAAAGGGTAATTTATTCTATTCTGGCAGTAATGAGTTACAGAGTTCAGTGTATTAATTCCAAACGTTTTAAAAAGGTAGGTTCAATTAACTTTCATTACTTCTGGAACATTTTTCGGTATTTTAATATCAGCTGCTACAGAATATACAGGGTGATTAGGGAAGAAACCGTAATATTTAGAAAATATGTTCAGGAGATCGTAATAGAAACAAGTTCTATAAATATATCGAGAGATCCAAAAAAACGCAAACACAAAAACAAATTCCAGGTTAGCAGGTTAGGTTTTGCGTCAGTCTGTGACAAAACTGACGGAAAACCTAACCTGATAACCTCGAATTTGACAAAGACTTACAGTGCTACCAGCATATTGCTCATACGTTTAAATTTCCACAGCCCGCTGAGGATTAGTTGTTTTTTATCTATCGATAGGTCCAATTCCCAACCCCTACAGAGATATTTGCTATTAATAAACGTTCTCATATGAGACACTATAGCATTTTATGTATATATTCAAAAGGCGTCGTCGTCGGTAGAAAACTTTATAAGGATATGCATTCCTTGAAGTTAAATTGGTTGAAAGGGTCCACAGAATTGGGCTCCAAGTTCACCGGACCTCAATTTCCTCGATTATTGTCTTCGGGGGTGAGTTAAAATCTTTACTTTATTCTATAGAAGTGCAAACGAGGGAGGCACTACTTGATCGAATTATTAATGCTGCATCTCTCAGAAGAGATGATCGCCATGATACATACACACACGATCTAATAAATGCATCGACGTCGACGGTGTTTTTTTTAATTTTATAAATAAAATGTTTGCTCCCAACTATATCATGAATTACATTAGTAAATATAAATACATTAGTAAATTAGTATAGCAACCAGTGAGCCAAATGTCTCATTTAATAAAACAAAAAAGACCGTTTTTCAAATAGAAATCGTTTTCGAGAGATCACGTGATTTCTCGAAAACCGGAATTGTCACGTGATTGAAATTCGGTTTCTCACTTGACATGACCATTCCAAACAAATAACTTTCATAACTTTTTTCTCTATCTCTTACGGTTTGGCTGCTGAAACAGCGTCCCGGACGGACCAGCGTCCCGGACGGACGGAAATCACGTGATTTCTCGAAAACCGGAAGTGTCACGTGACTGAAATTCGGTTCCTGACCTGACATGACTATTTTAAACATATAACTTTAATAACTTTTTTCTCTATCTCTTACGGTTTGGCTGCTGAAACAGCGTCCCGGACGCATATACGTAATCTGCAGACGCATAAGGTATTATGACAACTGTTCGGCCACAATCGGTAATTGATTAATATGGAGCCAATGAAAGTTTAAGTAAAGTGCAGACACAGAGAGGTATTACACGTCTGCAGTTTACTTAGTGGTTTCGCTTTGAGTTTCTATATCGTATTAAATGTCGTCTAAAATTACTATAAATTATTGAAATATAGAAAGTATGCTCCCAGAACGCTAGGAGTACAATTTGTAAACGACACAGCTGTTTGATTAAATCTAACTACCAAAGATGAAGTTTAGGTTAGCTTCGCATGTTTATCTTTCGACCAACCGACCGAAAAAACAGACCGAAAGAATGCCGGTAGATATACAAACTGTATCTAACCAAATTTAGCGCTTACAAAATGTAATTTTTCGAAAACAGTTAAAAGAATCTGGTCTGATACACGCACACAACTTCCTTTTACAGTGATTTTATAATTAACCATAAATTTGATTTTTAATTTTTAAGCATTTGTCAAAAATTACAAATTTTACAGAAACCGTACAAAATAGAGCGTTAGTTGAAGAGACAAATTTTCTCTAAAATTCTCTGCTGAATTAAAAATGTAATAATATAGCGGGTGTTCTATTTAAAATATGAATTAATAAAAAAAGAAAAAGAAACAAAAGAAACCTATTTTAGAGGTATTCAACTGGAAAATCACCTATCTCACATCAATACACATTAAAAATGTAGTAAAAATGCTTGACAAAATCGTTAGAGCCGTTTTTTTTAAATCGAAAGAAAACTGAAAAATTACAAGAGTAAAAACACCATACTTCCGGTTATGCGATTTTATTCAAAAACTTTCTGTCGCATCTAGATAATACACAAAACTTATATATGAAGTTTCAACGTCATACCTCTTTTCGTTTTTGAGATATTCTGTTCACACACAGACTCACACACACAGACAGACAGACCAATGAACAAAAACATGTTTTTTGGGTTCAGGGGACTCTAAAACGTGAAGATATGTTGAAAACTCAATTTCGAATTATTGTAAAAGGTGACATTTTTATTTTATTTTTAGTGGATGAAGTGATTCATTTTCGTATACACAACAGGACGCAAACTACTTTTACGTTCTAAAACGCGTCCAGCGACGTTTGAATTAATTTAGTGAATAAAATGGATCAGGATATTTACCAATTTATTATTTCAACTTAAACAGTTAGTTTTAACCCTATAATTATACTAAAGTTAATTAATTACTATATGTAATTACATTGAATTCCAATGTTAAAATGACATAAATTTTATTATTATTATTCATATTCTATCAAATAAATTCATGTTGACAGTTCTATAATTTTTATTTCAATTTTGCTTAATATTAATTCAATTTTCGCAAACATTTTATTTGTATCTCGTGTTTTTTTTATCGAAAAATCATAAAGTATCACTTTTTTAACAAAAAAATTGTAGAGAAAGTAACACGTTTTTAACTATTTTATTGAAATTACAAATTGTCTATTTGACAGTTATAAATGTTGAAGTCTTTTTCGACCAAATTTCGAGTTACAAGGGATCACTATGCAAAAAAATAACGTTAGCAACACATATGAAAACAACTTTTTTTACTCATTTGTAGTTGTTTTTGAATGACTACATGTATTCACATACATTTTCCGATGGCGATTCCACACGTGTGTTACATACTATTTTTCCTGCGACAGTTTCGCATTCTACAACAAATTTAATTTTTTAATTTGACATTCGTTAAAAAGTTGTCGGTTTTAACCAGTCATAGTATGACAATCTGTCAGTTGTCTGAAATAACGTTTTTCATATGAAAACAACAATACAGAAACAGTGTTTTGATGGACTCCATTACAGCGGTGTTATAATAACCACATTAAAACATTAATATACGTAAATAATATCTGTATTTTTCGTCAAAAGTTAAAAGTATTGTTTTTTTTTCGTAGGATGAAGATTTGTTCACGAGCAGCGTCATGATAATTTTACGAGTGAAAAATTATATCTCAAAAGTAAATGTTATTTTTTCTACGAATATTAAAAAGAAATTTACATTATGTATTGCAAAAACTACAAATGAATTTAGAATCTGGCCGTTTTTGGTTTACTTATTGTAGCCGTAATAAACAAAATAGCCACCATTCTTGCGAGCAAACAATTGGTTATTTATTAATTTCCATAGCAACGTGCACTTTCATCTGTAGAGTGAAACAAAGAGCTAGGTACTTTATAAGCGCTAAACTATCTAATAAAGCTCTATTTTATAGCGCAGTAATTTTTTTCATAAAACTATTACTCTCGTAAAAACAAACACTTTTTGTACAACTGTCATTAAAAATTACATTTTTATTCCAGGTGACTACACTTATATATGTCAAAATTAATTTATGAGAGAGCACCTTAAAAGTACACACTTTTAACACGTTAAAAATACTTAGTAAACCAATATTTGTCAGATAACTAAGGAAAATCAATAACTTTCAGTTGTTTGGCAGCTCGATATTTTGAAAAAAATCTAGTAAGGCTTTCTATATTCTAATCAAATGTCAAAATTAACATGATTATTTTGAAAAATGTCTACAACTGCTTTCTATATTATAATCAAATTAATAAAAGTTACATTTAGTCAGAAAAAATGATCTTGCTGATTTTTAACGACAGTTGTACAATAGTATATTGTAGAACTAATTATTAAACTAATACTTCTTCCACGAATTTGAAGTTTTATTAACGAGGGCGAAGCATAATTATCACTGGTAACTCGAAATTTGGCCGAAAAGCGGTCATATTACAAACGTGCAGTAACGTAAGAAAATTCTTATATCAAAATTAATTAATAGAATCTAATTACATCTGACCAAATATCTCTCGTTTAATCGGAATAAACCGAACATTTCAAGAGAAAATACTATACTAATAATAATAGTCTGTATTTATCAACTCAAGATACAATAAATACGAAATAATAGTGGTCACGGTGCTTGCGTAAAGTGCAGACGCATTATAATGCAACACGTCTGCAGTTTACTTCTGTTCTGATTGGCCGTACGACTTCGGAAAAAACGATGTGATGGGTTATACCTTATGCGTCTGCAGATTACGTATATGCGTCCGGGACACACAAAACAGCGTCCCAGACAAGCCTATTATATATATGGATTAAATCATTTTAAATCACTGGTGGGTTGAGTTTACTTTACTTTGTTAACTATTATTACAACTAATATTTAAGTAACGGTTGAGAATTAAACGTATGTTTATAGGACTTCTTGTTTTGTTTTTAATGGCCGGAACACATTGGTAATATGTTATTTTTTATTTTCATTAAATTACTACAATTGTTTGTGAGGATAGCGGGATTGGACTTTTACTGGACATGTTAGTTTTTGGATTTTAGAATTTTGGATTTTTGGTTGGAGGGTGAACAAAATTTATGTGAACTGCTCCTTGGCGTACGTGTGTATTCTTGCAGCTCCAGTTCAGCTTATCCACAAATTTGAACTGAGCACTTTCTTATTGTAAAACTAGCACTCTACTCACTGCGTCACTGATGTAGAGGTAACTCCAGAGTTGGGAAAATGACTTTTGAAAAGTAATTAATTAATAATTACCAATTACCGCCCAATGCAGTAATTGAATTACCAGAAATTTCAATTACTCAAACGAAATAGTAATTCAATTATCAATTACTTTTACCATAAACAGTATTTAGATAGTTCTGTACTAATAGATCGTTTGAGACAAACAAATTGAAATTAATAAATAATTATCATGAACCAATGTCATCTAATTAAGCTAGTTGTTATAGGAAAGAATACATTATATTTTTACCGTACTGTATCTTGTAATCTATAGTACTTACCGCAGATATATTTTTTGCTTCTTACACAATAATTATTGGCAAGCCAAACTGTCACAGAAAACACAACTTATGCACATACCATTTAAAAACATACGCGGCTGCACCAACTATTTGCTTGTGCACACACTGGCAAATGTTGCCCAAAATTAGTTGTTATCTGACTAGCCATAGAAGATCATAAATTATACTTACACTATTCCAGGAACACCCAACTGCGATTTGCTAAGCATGTAATTGTAATAAGGCCATTTTGCCTTTTCTGCGTTTTGGAAATCTGATAACCAATCGAGGTCAATAATTTAGTAATTGAATTACCAGTAAGTTATTCGATTGCCACAAGTAATTCAAATATATTTATAGTGATTTAAAGACTACAGTAATTTAACTACTCATAAGTATTTGAGTAATTGAATGTAGTAATTAATTACTTTGAAAATGCAATTGTTAAGTACTTTTAAATAAAAATGGCAATTACCAATTACAATTACCGTATTTTGAAAAGTAATTTAATTCTAAAACAAATCAACAAAAAAAATATTTAGTAATTTAATTACAAAGTAATTAATTACTGCCCAGCTCTGGATAACGTTACTCTATTATGTTTTACTTGTGTTAATGCCGCTTACAAATTGGTACACTTAAAAACCATCTTTGAGTGGGACACTATAATTTTGGCCCTTAAATATGATTTAGTCATTTGCTTTGGTGCGAAGCTTAAATAGGTGCGAACTGGTTATAACCACTATTTTAATGTGTTGGATTTTTGTGTTAAATACCTACATAAATATCGTTCGCGCAAATAGAAACTAGTGCGAATAATATAAAATCTAGATTTTTATTAACTGTTAAACTAGTATTCCACATTCAATAGCGAAATATTTGTAAGAAGTTTTGTTTAAATATGTGATATTAAAACAGATGATACAAATTTCGCAAGGTAAACTACAAATTACCGTCTTCTTTCGTTTTTCTAGAATTTTATTAGTTAAATAGTAGGTATAATATATTAGCAAAAATTTAGTTTTTATCTACAAGAAGTATTAAGACAGGTAATACATATTTCTTTTGATATTAATTTAAGAACAAATGTAGTAGGTAGTTAAAGTTTGCTGAAAATAACCAAAAATTGACGCATAAAAAGTCAAAATTAAAAAATTAACTATATTAATGCTTTTGTCCGAGTTTCATACATACACTCTATTAATTATTAATAACTAAATAATTAAATTGAAATTAACTAAAAAAATAGTATCATAGACTGTTATAAGGCAACACGGGTATTTACAATGTTTTTTACAATAATACTTAATTTTATTAGTAAATGACAGTTTTCGTAGCGTTTACGAAAGAATTTTAATTTGACGCTGGGAGATATAATATCAAATCTAAAATCGAACAAATTTACATTTTAAGATGCAAACGTGAATTGCCCATAAGTCACCTTCAAATAAAATTAATAATTTTCTGATGTAGTTATTTAAAACTAAAGTTAAGTAATCAAACGGAAACAGCCATAATTACACCAGAGTTCACTGTCAGAATATGAAAGTGCTATTTTAAAGTTTTCATAATTATGGTTACATATTTTATTAGAGATATTCTTGATTATTGATCACTTAGGGTGGATTTCCACAACTCACGCCCTTACGCACACATAGTTTTTTCTGGAACACTGAAGAAGATCAAAGGCCAGGCCACCAAATGTGCTTTCTCACGTACTAATTATAACACCTTAATAATTGCGTGTCCTTTTGTTGGTTGATTACAAGTTTTCTTTTTATGTTCAATTAGTCCAAAATTATAGGACGCTGAAAATTTTAAATAGTGAAAGGTGGGCCGAGCCGATAATAATTAAGGCGGCAATAAATAGTACATTAGCTGTATGGGGATACTGTCGGTGTTAGCATTTTAATACTACGAGTATAAAGTTTGCATTAAACTTATTATGCAACTATATTTATTTTTTCTTACTTGGACTGCATATTTACAATTTACTCTTAATAATATACTGAGTAAGTGTCATGAGGGGAGCTTTAGCCAGCGCTAATCTCCTGATGAAGTTTACATCAACCCTGGTTCGCTTGCAGTACTAGATCAAGTGGTTATTCTAGCTTTAGTCGTCTTCTAACAGCTGATTTGTTGGTGAGTTTCTCGATGAAGTTGTTAGGATGTCCTAGATTGCTCTTGTATGCGGTTGAAAGTCTCTTGATTTCATTAGATATGTAGAAGAGTCACAGGTCGTTAGGAGGGTTTCCTTAGTAACATACGATGCGTTGGCTAGCATTCGGAGGGTCTTGGATTACAATCTCTGTAGAATTTTAGATCTGAATTCCATAGATCCATATGAGATTCAGTATAACCAAATACCTAAATATATTAATACAGGAAACTCACGTTTTAAAGGAGTCGCAGGTGACGACAGCGCCGCGTTGCGGTAAGGAGTGTTAAAAAGTGTTAAGTGTCAGTGTTTGTGTATGATTAATGTGCTTTTATTAAGAGAAAAACGATGGAAAACATCATGTCTGGCGGCATATGCGCTGTGTATGGGTGTTATAATGCCACTGTGAGAAATAACAAAGCAAAAAAAAATATTGCATGAATAATCATCATTATTGTGGCGTATTTCCATAAAACAGGAAAGTATCAAAGTCTTAGAATGCTATTGTATACTGTAGTGACTAATATTATAGATTTGTTAGAAATATTTGTTAATATTTCACCTGCTATTAGGTTGTATCGAGGGGCTTTACAAATATTCGGTAGCTTAATTTGCTGGAAAGCTTCTGTTGGTCAGAAGGTTCGATTGACAGTGAGAGTTGACACTGAACATCCGGGAGGATTAAATTTCACTATCACCATTATTATCTTGTGGGCGTGGCATTCTGAAGACGTTATCAAGGTCGTTGAAAATGTATTTGCTTTATCCCTATTCGATCTGGCCCAGATACAGTCGGGTTTTCCTATGGGAGGAAATCATTACAGAGTTGCTTAAATTTTCTTGTTGCCTTCCATATCGAGTTAGCATCAGGTGAACGTGTTATGATGTACTTCCTGAAGGATTCATTCCGGACTACCGTTAGGGTTTTTTGCATTTAAGGAGTAAGACTGTTGTACGAGGTTTTGTCCTGTCTATCTTTAGTTCTCGTAAATTTTTTTCGCGCTTTCGGGCGTTTAATACTGGTTACGCGCGCGCTGTGTTATCGTGCAGTGAACCGCGAACTGTGATTACGTTTGAACTGTTGAACTGAAGGTAGATAACTAACTGACATACTCCGTAGTACTGCGATCTAATATTAATGTAATTACTAAATTATAATATGCCAGTAGGCAGCGTGTTTAATCCCGTATTTCAAACGAACCCTGCAATTAATCAACAAAATGGAATGTATTATCAACATCAGCCGTTTATCACAAGTGACAATACACAACCCGTAAACTATAGTCAATTACCAATGACATCACAACGGACTAGGATGCAACCAACCCACCCAATAAATTATAGCCAAACATCACAGCCTCATTACACACTGGCGGCACAATTATCTCCACAACAAACCGAAATGAGCTATATGCATACTTACAACGTTAGGGATTCAGATGAAGAACTACTGCAAACAGTAATCTATGGCAAAAAGTTACAACAAATAAAAGAAAAAGAAGAATTATTGGCAAATCACAAATACCCTCACAAACATCTGCTTTGCAACAAACAAACAAATTTTCGCAGTTACCGAAAGTGACAGATGAAGCAATGGATATATCTTGCAATGAACACTTTTAAAACCACTAAAATTATGATAGCAATTAATAACTTTTCGAGCATTTCAAATATTATTTTACAAAGCATTCTATAAATGAGCTAGTTTAATTTTTGCAAATTGTATGAATAGCATTGACTTTGAGTTAACAATTGGTAAAAACTATATTAAAAATAGTATTAGCCTTGATTTAAACATAAAATGCAACCATAGCAGGCTTAAAAATAATGAATAACAATGTAAGATGGATGAAAACAAAACAAGAGGGAGGAAGCGAAGCCAAACTGTGAGGTGTGTTATTTTGGCTTTCCCACAAATAATCCATTTAAATGCCCATTTTTCTCATTGAAGTGTTTTATAATTAGTGCAGTGTCTTTAGGGTAGGCGTTGATTCGTTGAGCCAGTACAAGAGTTTTAAAAAGTGTTGAATAGTAAGCCGAGTGGTGGCTGCTCTTCCTGTGGCAGTTATTGAAACTGTTGCGAGGTTAGCACAGCCCTGGAAGAGGGATGGAGACAGCGACATTCGTACTGAGCAGTGCGGAGCCCTAGGAACTGACGCAAAGACGGAGTTATAGCAGTTTTTGAGTGGTGCAAGCTGCAGGCGGCGTTCAAAGAGGTTGTTACAGCATGCCAACGGAGAGAAAGAGGAGCCCTGTCCGCTGTAGGAACTCATGGTGTTTTGCATCAGGGAAGCCAAATAAGGTTAGAAAGTTATCCTAAAAACAGAATTTGGTGAAATTTTTAAATTGGCGTCGCTTTTGCACATTTCCAGAAAAAGCGCATAGTGAGTGTTGTGTTGTGGCGTCTATTTACTTACTTTTGTTAAATCACTTAAGCAACGCACTCTTACGTAATCACTGATGCAAATTATTAATACGAACCCAAATTGTTTTGATAAATTGTGAGGTTAGTGCGCCATGTTGGTAAAGTTGTTCCCATTAGTTGAAATATATGATTTTGTAGCGGTCCCATTGGATAAACCATAAAAACAACGATAATTATATTAATTGGAAATGTATTGCCTAATTATACATTCAATCATATTTGCTAGGATGTAGAAAACCCAACTCTTTAACATGAAACCTAATAATAATAATATCAAATCATACACATGTGAGCAAACGAAAGTGAAATCAAGCTCGGCTCTGAAAATTACTATTGTAATAACTTTCACATTTACCTAAATAAAAAACGTCAGAAGTAATAGAGCACATGACTTAATTTTTTTAAAGCCAAGCTTGATTTCGTTTTCATTTGCTGATATGTTATATATAATATGGAGTTGTTGGCATGGGTGGTCTGTTTTACCCGGAGTAAGGATATTTTATCACATGAAAAGAATGAAGACTCTTATTTTTAAATGTTTAAATCCCAAAAATCTCTAAAGATAATTAATATATTAAAGTGTAATTATTTATTTTGTGCTTTGATATCTTAACCACTAAGATAGTTTCTACAGTACGAGTTTACCACTGTCGACGATTACAATCACAATACTTAACAATCTTTTTTTCTTGGTTTTAGACCTAACCAGTATCCGTTGGCACTATTGATAACCATCATGTCCTTCTTGCTGATCACAAATGGAACCGAGGTCTTCTCCACTGGGACGACTTCGAATTTTGACAATAAGAAAAATGCCAAGGTTTTTGATTCCAGCAAAGCGAATCGATTACCTACAATTGGTATGTGAGAGTTTTAAATAGGTTGGTAATACCATACAAACTTAAGGGGGCAATGTTAAAGAAAGATATATAATAGGATTTCTACAAACAGATACTTTATTATGGCCTGCTCGCCCTTTCTAAATGTTTCAAGACTCATCATTTAAGATACATACATACATATATTTTATATTTTTAACAACGTAGTAATATATTACGTTACACCATATCACTAAAACAACTGCGTTGATATGAAGCGGGATCGCTATCATTTTGGCATAAAAAAATACTTTTCAATTTTTACATAAACAAAAGGGGCATCTGTTGTATTTGAAAAGTATCCGCTTTTTCCGAGCAAAATGTAAAAAACTAAGTCGCTATTATGTAATCTCGAACAACCAACCTTGTGATCTGATGATTGTTATTCTATAACACTATGTAACGCAAAAAGATAAAAGTAAGATGGGTGTCTTTATATGCTTACCAATGCAGTTTCTTGGGCCAATACCAAATGGCATGTAAGTGAAGGGGTTGATTTTATGTTTATTTTCGTTACTAAACCGTTCGGGGTCAAACATGTCAGGATTCGGATAATATTTAGGATCCCTCTGTATCGCAAATATAGGAATTGTGCAGTCAGCATTCACATCGAGGTGTAAGAGTTCTTCTCCTGGCAGTACTGGCTCTATAGTAACAGGTTTTACTGCCTTTCGGTTAAGAAATGCTGCTGGAGACCACAATCGAAGAGTTTCTGCAAATTAAAATGTACTGAGCACGTGTTTTAGTGTGCAGAACGACAGTATTAAATAATTTGTATATTACTTTATACTTATAAGGATGATGCATTGCAAGAGGAATTAATTATAAATATTAGCGAAGATATGAGCTTGAAGATAAGACAAAAATCTTTTCCCTGGCGTCATGTGCGTATGAAGCAATGACGGAACTGATTTAAAATTGCGTTCGCAAAGAGAACATTGTAGATGAGTTATGCATTTGCCCCAAATGCATATGACATCACGGGAAAATATTCCTGCGACAAACTGTAATATCGATTTTGAAAAATTATGAATAATACATGGAACCAAAGAATACAACTTATACTTTAAACAAATTTATACTCAGTTGGAGCGCGCCTTTTGTACTCGCGCAGTGACCATTGTGTGAGTTGTGTGTTTTGGTGATGTGTTGACCTTATTACTCTATCTCTTAGGTCTGTGGTTCTGAGTAGAGCACAGTTAATTTGGTGCCCAACTGTGAATGATCTCACCGAGCTCGATTTCAACCGCCAAGAGCGGAAAAATTGCGGCCCCCGCGGGATTCGAACCAAGGACTTGCTTAAGGCAAGCCTAGCGCCTTCCCAACAAATAAAATTGTTTATTTTGTTTGTTGTAGATAAGATCTAGGCATATGGCGGACCAGATACCATAGCCACCGTCGGCTGTGATCCCATGGTCAACGTCGTACTAGAATTTTGTCAAGACTAAAGAGGAAAAGAACTAAGTGATTTCTCAAATCCATTTTAAGAATAAGATTAACTTTTATAAAAAACACTATGAATCTTCTCGTTCAGTTTTAAAGCCACAGGGCCTTTCCAGATTGACTATTTCTCTTCTGTACGTAGCATGTATACCAAGAGTTTTATTAAAAAAATTTATGATTTCACTTTCAAGCTATTAATCATGAGCAGAAGCCATGTGAATTTTTATAACTATTTTGACAACATATTTTGTTTGTGCTTAATTGCAGAAGTTGAAATAACTACTAAAACCGTTTCAATGAATGAAAATTTTCAAAAACTATAGATATTATAATTCCTCTTTGGGCCTTTTTCTGTTGCGAAACGGATGGTTGATCAATAGCTGGTTGGTAGTGAGTGGATCAAAGATATTCAAAGTACAGAAAGTTTCGAATAATTGCAGTATTCAAGATGTAGATATCAAATAAAGAATCCGCCTTGCAGGCAACAAAGAACAAAGGGTAAATTTAAAAATTGAATTCTGCTAACGAAACGTGACTATCTGAATTAATTTTAACCGATAAACGGACCGTGAGGTCCGAATGCCTAAAATGCGCTGCAAAGCAGAGGACAGGCAGGGCCGGATCGAGCCCAAAATTTAAAATGACGACAGGACTTAAAGATGATCTAACACCCCTCCCACTAAAGATTAACTTCCTTGAATTGATCCTTAGAAGAACCAGAATCATCTTGATTCGAAAATGATTCAACAAGCAAAGGCAAAAAAAAATTAAAAGCAAACGAAAAGCAACTATTTAGATTCCCAATATCGGCAAGAATTCCCTGAAGAGGGTGCGCTGCACTTCACGTGATCCATGCATTGCATTGTTCCCACAACAGAAAAGTTCCAACCGAAAAGAAAGCCAAACACAAAAGTGAAATAATAAAAAAAAACGAATACAGAACAATAAGTTCAACCTCCAACATCAACTAACACATACGATAGGAACAACGTTGCACCCCCGAAAGATAGGGTGCAAAAGGTGTGAAGCGAGAAGAGGAAGACGAAAGACCGAATACGTCGGTAGAAAATACGTAAATTTGAGTACGGACCTGGCGGTTCGCAAAAGGCTAGCATCCATTCCCTGGACCACGGAAGACGGGCGACATTGAACAAGATGTCCCAAAAGGAATGGTACTCCACCAGGGGTCCACTAAACGACACAAGTTTGGTCCTCTCGGGGAGCCAAACTAAACACTCACCAAAACAACAAAAGAATCGACAGCGTTGCCAACAGCCTCGACTGTCCCCTCAAACTACGAGAATCGACCATGCCCGAAACAGGCACGGCACGTACTGCGACGATAGGCACGAAACGCCGACTGGACCTTAACACCGGGTCCATGACCATCGCCTAACAGCACATTTCGGAAGGCGGAAAATAAAGAAAAGCAAAAGGTTTGGTAGTTGTCGCCGGGACACGGATGATAGAACTGACAGAAGAAATTAAAGGTAAAGATACATCAACGAGAAGAAGGTTGTGACCCAACAGGGTTAAGCGTGACTTAAATTGTAAAATGTCAAATCCGATGAACAAGAAAAACATTTGCGAAAACAATTCTACGAGGTTCTAAATGACAAAAACAATGCCACAAGGGCACTATCGACAAAAACAAAAGCTCCACGTTCAAGGGCGCCAGTATGTTACAGTACAAATTCATCAGATCGACAAAAACGAGCCACACGTTGGGATAGCCAGTTTGTTACAGTACAAAACGCTAACTACGGCCTAACCTCCAGCCCTTCAAGCGTGCCACACAAACTTATACGCTTGGGGACCAGATAGTTAACCGCAAAAGAACTATAAACGACGACGAAATCGAGAATACGCCAAAAAGCAAGCCTTGACTCTCGTTACGAGATGGTTGTAACAAAATCTCACCGGCTATTGGTTGCTCAAAGGAGAAGGGGTCGTGGTAAAAACACTACATGAAAGTCAGGGCGGTACCTCGGCACAAAAGGATGAAATGATGGTAAATGTAGGACGCCACTCCATTCTAACTAACTAAATCGAACCCACTTGAATGGAGAAGTGTGGGCTCAATTCCCACTAACAACTCGGCATAGTTTGGTTCGGCTAACACGCTACGGCACTGACTTACCTTGACGAAACAACTTCCTGAAGCAGCTGCTGAACTCCTTTACAACTAACTGAAAAGGAACACAACAACAAACAAAATATCGTCAACACAAATCAAAGACATCAGTACTTAACAATGAGCTCTATTCAAATAATAAATAAAATAAGCAGGTAACAATGGACATGAAATGTTTGACTAGTTACAAGAAAAATAATCAAAGGGGTTAGTTACTAATTTACGTTACAAGTTACTTCAATACGATCAACAATAAACTTTACTGTACAGGGTGGGCCAAAGTAGACGCTTTCTTATGGAAACTCATGTTCCTGTCAAAGATAGAAAAAATTTGACCAACATCTCCCGAGCTCAAATTTTATGAAAAAGTTACTGGTGCAAACAGAATTTTGCTATCGTAAACCGTTAGGCCGCTAGGGGGCGTTTTTCAAAATTCGTCGATTTCTTTAAACCCTTCTAGCTTTTTTGTTTTTAGTAATAATTGATTTCTGTAAAAACTTTCTCATAGCAGTTTTTGGTGTAGAATAGGCTGGTGCATTTTGTTTTAATACAGGGTGATTCGTAAATTTGCTGCAACAAAAATTTTCTTATTTCTTATGGAACACCCGGTATATTTATACATTTTTTTGTAGTCCTTAAAATTCTCTATTCAAAAATATATAATACTATATGTCCAAATTTAGCATGTTACGGTGTATTTGGCTTTAAGTTAAATAAACTAAAAATATCAAGTAGCCATTGTGTCATAGCGCCGCATGACCATTGTTTTAAACCAACAGTAGCAATATTTATGAGGAAAACAAAGTTGGCCACTGTCAAATTAGTCAAATAGCTTTTGAATTTGAACATAATCTGGTTTTTTGTCCGTGTCTATTTAAATTTCCACCTTCCAACAGGATGGTGCACCGCCTCATAATTGAAGAGTTACAACTAATTACTTAAAAGTGCAGTTTGGTGAAGAGTGGATAGGGAACCAAGGACCAATCGCTTGGCCAGTGAAGTCCCCCATATGACACCCCTAGACTGCTATTTTTGGGGAAAAATGAAAGATTTGACATATAGACAACCGATTACATCAAGAGAATTGCAAGAGGAAGCAGTGCAAAATGCATTTGCTACAGTTTCTAACATTGAGCTAAGAAATGCTGCAAATGCTGTCAAACAACGGTGCCGCTTGTGTATTAATCAGAACGGTGCCCAGTTTGAACATATGTTATAAAAGGACATATCGTTGGGTGGTAATATGTTTTATCTACGACCACTACTAAAAGTAGGCTTTTTAACACTCGCTTGTTTCACTAAAAGTGACGTTTTATAGTTTACCGTGTTTAAAGAAATCAGCTGTTTACTTTTAGCACATGTGCTAAAAGTGACGCGAGGTTCAAAACTACAATTTCGAACTGCAAGTGAAGTCGTAAAGCTATTCTAGTTGCTTCTTGCGTTACAGGTAAAGCGTTTTTGAAATAATTAAAGCGTTATGTAATGAATACAGTCATATGTGGAGTATAAATAATTAAATTTCGTACCTGTCCTTGACAGCACGGGCGTGGCCAAAACAATCGCCAGCCGCGTAGGCTACTATTCATTATGATGCAGCGTCGCAGATGCGAACCTTTCTTAAATCGATATTTATGGATTAATAACGGTAAAATTAAGGTCGTAGATAAAATATTGTATGCAACGCGTGCTAAAAGTCGTTTATGCGCGAGACATGTTATGAAACTCAGCCTTCGGCTTCGTTTCATAATTTTCATGTCTCGCGCATAAAAGTCGACTTTTAGCACTTGTTGCATAAATAGCTATTATTAATTTTGTTATTTGTTCTAAATGTTTGTAACCCTATATGCTTTTTGTTTTTTCTTATTTAGTTAGCGCCAACTTTGTTTTACTCATAAATATTGCTAATGTTGGTTTAAAACAATGGTCATGCGGCGCCATGACACAATGGCTACTTGATATTTTTAGTTTATTTAATAAAGCCAAATATACCGTAAAATGCTAACTTTAGACATATAGTAGTATATATTTTTGAAAAGAGAATTTTAAGGACTACAAAAAAATGTATAAATATACCGGGTGTTCCATAAGAAATAAGAAAATTTTTGTTGCAGCAAATTTACGAATCACCCTGTATTAAAACAAAATTCACCAGCCTATTCTACACCAAAAACTGCTATGAGAAAGTTTTTACAGAAATCAATTATTACTAAAAACAAAAAAGCTAGAAGGGTTTAAAGAAATCGACGAATTTTGAAAAACGCCCCCTAGCGGCCTAACGGTTTACGATAGCAAAATTCTGTTTGCACCAGTAACTTTTTCATAAAATTTAAGCTCGGGAGACGTTGGTCAAAATTTTTCTATCTCTGACAGGAACATGAGTTTCCATAAGAAAGCGTCTACTTTGGCCCACCCTGTACAGACATGGCCTTGAAATCAACAATGCTAACTATAGCAGTAATATTAAGCCGGAATGTTCAACACTTTTTGACGAAAAGAACACTATGTAGTAGTCACGGTAATTACATAAAACGTTGACGAAAAGAACACTAGGTTATACACGACAGTTTCATAAAATACAAGCATGGTTTACCTTGTAGGAGTTCAGCTGGCTGTAATCGACGGTCGGCGCGGTAGGGTGTTTTGCCTTTCAAGCACCTGCCTTAAGATGCCTGAAGAAATGGACGAGAACGGGAACGGGGAATCCCAGAGTAGATGGAATGCGGAACTCAGCCTCGATATTAAAGATGGTAACGACAGCAAACGGGGTCGGTAGAATGCAATTATAATCCCCTCGAAAGGTAGACGACGTGCGTAGCGGTAATGGGCAAAGCCCTCGACATGCGAGAACGATACACGTCATGCTTAGTTAACGATGGTCTGGTTAGGAGTCCGTAAACAAATCCGCCCATGTCGACAACTCAGACGATCTCGCAATCCTCCGACGATAAAGAACTCCGACCACGTTTAACTAAAACTTGCTTCACTTCAATTGCCCACGGCTGTTGTTTGCTGCATCAAATAACTGATATTCCCTCGTACCGATAGCATAAGACTCCTTCATAAGGCACCAACAATAACGAAACACATAAGGAAGACGGAAACGAGAACAAAGCCACCCCCAACGGCTGCATCACGCGAAGCCGTCAGGGGGTGCGATCTTAGAACACGTGCTGTATACTTCAAGATCGGGTTGGGACTGAATTTCAAACTGCGGCTAAAGCCAACGGCCACCAACGCGTCCTATATGCATCTTTTTCTTGCATATGCGAAGACGAAGGAAGGTAACGGAAAATTTCAACAGAATCGCAGCACAGCTGACTGGACGACACGGGACTCAAAGGTTAAATGTCTCGGACTAGCGAAATACTGGGAAAAGATAATCTGCATCCGCCTTGCAGGCAACAAAGAACAAAGGGTAAATTTAAAAATGGAATTCTGCTAACGAAACGTGACTATCTGAATTAATTTTAACCGATAAACGGACCGTGAGGTCCGAATGCCTAAAATGCGCTGCAAAGCAGAGGACAGGCAGGGCCGGATCGAGCCCAAAATTTAAAATGACGACAGGACTTAAAGATGATCTAACAAAGTATGTAAAAGCCCGATTTTAGTTTTCTTAAATAATTATTAGTTAAGATTAAAACTTGTAATGCGGCCCTTTACCATGCTTCTTTACTCTACGTTACTATGAATTTAATTGCCCTTTGTAGGCTACTTAATCCAGTCGTAAATGCACAAGACCCGCTATTACATTCAGTACCGCTTGTTCCGAGCTTGACTCGTTTCCACCTATAATCCAGAAATCACACATGCAAAGCCTGCTAGAAACCAAAACCAGGCGGTTTACATACACTACTCGTATATACTCTAGAAGATGATATACATACATAAAACATAAAAAGAATACACAGTAACAATACATAAATGTTATACGCAGTCAACAGTAGAGTATAGTCAGTTAAAATAAATATCTACGTCCTTAAGGCTGACTTCTACTTGCCTTAATTACTGTGAAAAATACCGGGTGACTATAAATGATTGAAATTTTTTTTCTTAGGTTGGCACTGTTTATGTTGGTGGCACTGTAAGTCTATGTCAAATTCAATGTTCGCAGGTTAGGTTTTCCGTCATTCTATGTCAAAACTGACGCAAAACCTAACCTGCTAACCTCGAATTTGACAAAGACTTACAGTGCTACCAAAATAAACAGTGCCAACCTAATAAAAATATTTCAATCATTTATAGTCACTCGGTACAAGTGTAAGCTATTAACTATCGATGGTAAGTCAAAACAAACCAGGCACAAAACGTTTAACTTTGCGCCACAATTTTACTGGCGCGGGTCCTGTCTTCGCCCGCAAACACTCGAAAAGGTGCGCTAAATTAGCAGGTAGTTCCGCTGTAGTCGAGCAATCGCGCGCCAAAGAATTACGTAATATCTCGTGATACTCGAACTGGGTGTTCAGTTAAACGCTGAATTATCGATGCAATCGGCTACTGCAACTTTAAATCAATGACCTTTTTTACTCTTTGTGCTGCTAGTAAAACCTGGTTATGCTTTCTAGCGGTGGCGTCGGTTGTACGAAGGGCTTTCTACTGGAAACGTCTGTATCTTAAGGATGTTTTCCTAAACTTCCACTTTCCTTCTTAGGGGCTTAAGATTGCCACAAGCAACCAGGCGTAAGCTGCGTTTTCACAGACGAAACCGTTTGCTTTTTACCGGTTAGGTGTGAATGTCGATCAGACAGTCCAACCTCCAATTCGGGTGTCTTTCCGATGCTATTAATAGATGCACTCGGTTAATAATCAACTTTTCTCACTACCCGATAACGCGCGCGGAATTTGTATGCACGCAGGAATTAATTTTAAATGCTTAATTCCCTTACACTAGACATTACGATATGAAAAATATACAGTCCAGTTTTACATTAGCAGGTTAATTGTTAAATACCTCAGGTGCAACGAATCGGCCCGTTACAAACTGTACATTATTTGCGATAAAAAAGATGTACGTAATAGAGTTACTGCAATTTTGATAATTGTTTTTGAATTATGTGTATTTCCGTTTCATATGACATTATTTCCTTCTTATTAGTGACAAAATCAATTCATAAATAATTCCTACATAATATTACAAAATAGATAGTACGGAGTCGCGAATGGTGAGAATATAATTTTTTACGGTCACAAAATGCAGTTAATCCAATAGAAGAGTTTAACTATACTTAAGCACCTTTTGCAAAAAGATTAGTGTAGCAACAATCAGTCTATTGCAGTCAGCGATTACCTGCTTTTCGTCCATCATGACCGACAAGCTTTGAGTGGGTTTTGATTTTCTATTAAAAATGAGATTCTAGTACTTTTAATCAGTTCTCTTTAATAATAATAATAATGGAGCTTGGCCTGCATAGAAAAGGTTAAATTTGATATCAAAGACACCACCCCGGCATATCTACATTTTAATAAAATCGGTTATTGGTTTATTTGTAGTAATTTAGAATTTGAATGCTAGTTCTTAAAATAATAATGACAATTTCAAATTTAAAAAAACAATCAAAATTTTGTCATCCCTTAGCAGCACATATAAAGAATAGCTGCACCAAAATTTTAAAAAAAAATGATTACCTCGAAAGAGTTATTTTACTTACTAAAATTTCTAAACATTTTCAAAAAAACTATTAACCAAGCTAAACTTTCGTTGCATTGTGATTGGGCTAGATTGGCAATGATTTCGAAATAAACAATATTTTAATTTGACTCAATATTAAAGTATAATTCTGTACCTGAAACGACCATATCTAAATACTTCATCGACAAAAGAGCTTCGTATGTTATATGTCCCTCACAGCTGTCCAACATCCTGTCAATTTCATCAGCAAGCTTTTTTTGAACATCAGGATTAACCGCTAACTCGTAAGCCAAATGGCACAACAGTGCGCCAACTGTGTCAAACCCTGCAAAGAAGAATAGAACACCTTGGGCAGTTATGTCTTCATCTGTTATTTCCATTTTGTTATTGTTATTTTTGCCCTTTCCCAACTCTGATTCTTTGACAACGGCAAAACCAGTATCCACATCTTCTTTGTCATCTTCATATCGTAGCTTGCCTTTTTGAGCTTCTCTTAGAAGATGTATCATGTCTGGACGCACAAGTCCGGTTTCTTCGCGAAAGGCAATTGTTTCCCTGACTATACGTAGAAAGAATTTCCTCATGTCTGCATCAATGAACGTGATTTTAAAGAGCTATAATATAAGAATTGGTAGTTGAATTTGCATTTCTTTACTTTTTTACCTTCATGAGAAAAGGGCTAATAGAATATCCAAAAAACTTCAAGGACCTGAGGCCGGACATGTCAAAGCAGGTCTTTCCCTTCATAAAAAACTCGTTTTCTTGATTCTTCAACGAATCACATTTAACACCAAACGACGTAGAAGCTATTACATCATTAGTGAATCTGTTGAATGTGTCCTTCATTTCTAAAGTTATGGTACCATCTTGGGCTTCAAAATAATTAACGAAATCTTCAGCACATTCGACCATTAATGCAAACATGGCTTTCATTTTGCTGCTAGTAAATGCTGGGCTTAGAAGTACTCGCATGTCGTGCCATTGTTGTCCTAAAAATGATTTTAAAGCTAAAATTATGTCATACCAATACGTGTAAATATAACTTTAAAAACTTCTGAAGGTAAGGCGGTAAACAGAATTTTAAAAATTGATAAGATCAATGCTAAACTTGATATTAGTGCATTGTAATACAATTGTGGCAAGAATGCTATTGGAAAGTGAAAGACGGAACACGAGTGCCAACGAGTGTTCCATTCACATTCTGTTTTCCAATGGCCTTTTCACATGCGTGTTACATGCTATTTCTTCTACGACGGCATCGCATGCTGCATGAAATTAAATTTTTAAATTTTGACATTTGTCAAAAGAAAGTTGACGTTTGTCAGGTTTTACCCAGTCAGATTGTTATTACCTGCAACTAAAGTGTAGAAAGTGTTGACAGAAGCGTGCAGAAAGTGTTTTTTCCGCACGCAGATGCGTGCGCAAAGTGGGTACTTTCTGAACCAAAGTAGAAAAAATTCTGTGCTGCACTCTGGATTTTTTTCTAGTAGTAATAAAAATATACCTGATAGGGCTCCAAGACTCTTCTTCCAGAAAGGATCTGAACTTTCAGGAATAAAGTCTGTACGATCTGTAAATTTATCGAACTCCTTAATGAATATTCGCTTTATGAGATCGGGATCTCGTATCAGAAGCGATGGCATAGAAAATTGATGGAAACCGACGTATCTGCAAAAGTAAGAAAATATACAAAAGACATTTATTTTTCCGAGGTTGATTCTAAAATTATTATAGCAATTGTTTGTAAATATTTGTCACAAAAAACAAAAAAAAATTTTTTCTATGAATGCTCTGAAAATATCAAAAAACACTCCTGACTCTGAAAATATTACATGTCACATAGTGTACGAGATCGATGTCGCACCCTGCGGCTCGAGGTCACCAAACTCCCACAGTCTTGTGATAAGTGGTAATCTCAACACTAGTTCTACAAGATGATGTTTCCTACTGTAGAAACTCACTTTACGCAGGCAGTTGCAGCCGAGGTCACATTGAAAACCATGGAGCGCTCGAGCAGGAGCGTTGAGAGTTCAACTCCCGGCACGGGCGGTCTAGATTTTCAATTAATTAAGGCTAGGTTTAAGTGACGCCCGCGCCCCCTGAAGTAATGCGTAAGCGGTTCCGGGGGGCAACGGTAGTCGGTAGGGAAAAATAAAAAAAAAAGTTCCGTGCAGAAAATAATCACTTTCTGCACTCTTATGTCAACACTTTCTGTGCTCTAATGTCAAGTAATAATCATCTGGCTAAAACTGACAAATGTCAAAACTTATGTGAATGGAACACTCATTAACACTCGTGTTCCATGTTTCACATGGGTTTTCCAATGTGATTCTTTCCACACTTGCATTACAATATACTATTTTCTAACTTGTTAGAAAAATTTCGACCTTTCCAAATGAATTTACAGCACTTGTAGTTAGGAAATTAGATACTTTCCACACTTTCTTAAAACGGTTAGGAAATGGCATACTTTTCCACAGTTTTTTTAAAATAGTTAAAATTAATATTTCCTAACTGTTTTCAAAAACAGTAAAATTGAGATAGCGTTGTACAAAATTGACTTTTTAGAAACAATATTGTGTCTGCCACGTGTGGAAACTCGGTTATTCCCCCTTTCGACGATTTGCTGACCGGGCGTGCTGGAATAACCTTTATTTCAGTACTTGGTAGACAAATAACTATTTTCTAACTTGTTGGGAAAAGTTCTACTTCTTCATATCTATTTATTCGTTTCAAAGTATTTCTTTAAACACGTTGTAAGCTCTATATCTCACCATAGATTATTAATTTTATATCACTTTTAGTTAAAAATTGACATATTTTTCCACTTTTTAAAAATGAATGCTTATTGGCACGGTGCCATATGCTTTATATGAATCTACTAAAGCTAGATATACAAGTTTATCATAAACTTTTTATATTTTGCTTAGATGTCTAGATGTCTTAGATGTGTGATCCACACGCCCTACATCGAATTTTTCTTTTAAATCTTCTTCAGCGATTACTTCAATGATTAGTTAAGGTTGAAAAGCGACGTATTCGTAAAACTCGTCTATTATTGACTTTTGGTCAGCCGCCGATGCGTTGTTTCGCGCAGTTTCTGTTGTGGGTTTTAAGATAAGGACAGTTTCTCAAACGGGCGCTGGCTTGAGGGCGCCTCTTTCTTTTTTCGCCTATTACTGTCTGCTATCGTAAGCGTACCTGCTTTGGTGCATTTTATCCATTCTCATCATGTAAATTTTACTTTACCATAAAGATTTTAATAGATAAAGAACATCTTTACAAATAGGTATTGGAAAAATATAATTTTAATTTGAGATTAGGTAAAACAACACAATATTGCACTAATTGCATGCAAATAAAAAAATAAGAAAGAATGCTAAATTATAATTGTCACAAATGAATGGCTATGATTAAATTTCAATCAATTAAGGCTTAATGAAATCAAATCGTTTTTTCTGAGTTATAATCAAGTTAGTCGTTTACCACTCCTACAAAATATTTTTGTCACCATGATTACTTGTAGCTTAAAAACAAATAAATATTTTAAATAAATAATTCTTACTTTATAATTATTAAACTAACTACTTTATTACGCAATTATAGCCGGTGTCTGTTTTATTTTGCACAGAATACAATTATTCGCACTCACATAAACTTTGAGGCATTCTACAGGCCTCTCGGACGATGGACACTGGCCTGACCTGCTACTTTCTCGATGGGGGTACAATTTTCTCGCTCTTGCTCTGCTTACAAAATCGTTGAATGCTGTAATGCACTTGTACGACAGTTAAATTTAGTTGTATTACGTTGCACGACCTTGAATTTGCTTTCAGCGGGCTCGCAAAATTGGCCATGTCTGCACAGCTTGGAGGATGCTCAGCTAATTTAAAATTGGTAAATCACGTTTTTATTCACTCTTCTGCTAGTGGCAGAAATGTAAGACGATTTTTGGTAATTGCTGTTACAATAGGCAAGAAATTATACCAAAAATACCGGTTTACGAAAAGTTTTTGTTGGAGTTGAAATTTTACCGACGTTGTTTTTCAGTAGTTAAAATTGGAGAAAATTTATTTGTTTAGAAATAAACAATTCGCTGAAAATTGTCGTGGCAACCAATAAATTGTAATTAATGCGTGACTGTTTTATAAACATTTAAATTGTCAGGTGAAACGTCAACGTTTTTACATTTTAGGCTAGAACTGTTAATTCAAGCAAAGCAACTCGCGGAGTCCCACTAACGGTTTTCGTTAGAGTAAGTAAACTTATGTAAATGCATTAATTGATATAATAATGTTTTAAATGAATGTTTCAGAGTGTAGCTAAGTTATTCTTCTTAACATAAAATTTCAGCTTAGACCGCGTATTATTTATAGATGAACACCCAGCATTTTCTAGCTTAATGTGCCTTGCACCTTTTGTCTTAATAATTCGAGTAACCGCGAAAGAATCAAACAGTATGTAGCTAAGTTCCCTTGTGCTAAACTGTAACTTTAATATGGATCGATTAACTTATTGAATCTGATCGTCATACTAATGTGCGTAAGTAAAACATTGTTAAACCCGATTCTGATAATATGTGAGTAATATAATTGTTTGTTTTGGATGCATTTATCTGTTAAGATGCCAATGTAATACTGTAAAACCGTTAAGGAGTAACCTCTATTCGTGATTACCCATTTTATTATAATTTTGCTTAGTACATAAGCTACTAACTGTTGTGACCCATTTACCTTTTTATTGCGTTTTGCACTGAGACTTTCCTTAAGAGGTCCAGTGAATGTTACTTTTGGGTTCGAAGTAATGATATTAATTTAAAAGCATTTCTAGCTGTTTCAAACCACTAAATTCTTTGGTGTTAGACAGCTGGTATAATTTATTTATGATCTGTGATAGCGGAAAATGTATGTATTATAGTAACTGTAATTTATTAGGCGTGTACCTGTACTACCACCTTGCACCTTGCAGCATACATATATATTTATAGTTTGCATTTTTATATTATTTTGTACTTCGTATTACTGTTCGATTATATTTGATGCAATCAATTATATGTTATTGATTACTGCACCCAGTTCGATCTAGCCTATGTAATTTTTATTTCAGGTGATCTAGTGACTGGCTATCGTTCATTGAGTTTATGAGTTCTCGTCACTAATCAAGTAAATTCGTCGCATAGCAACACTATTGGCGTTCTAATTAGGTAATTGTTTCTACGATGGTGTCAAAATGACAACTTTTTGCACAGTGTCTAGTGTCAAAAGTGACATTTGTAGCACTCTTAGTACTAGCGCCCGAATTATGTCTTTTTCGAGTTTTGCCATTGGTGGCGTGTTTTAATACTAGATTAAAACACGCCTGCTTGAACGAGCTCATAGTTGCAGGTGTTTTTCGACAAATTTTGAGATTATTCGCAGAAAAACGACGAAAAAAAAACAAGCAAAAGTCTGAGATTTCTGGCGGCCAACAGGAATTTCACTTCCAAAACATTAACGAATCCTGCATTGCAAATACGGATTCGGAAATTTACCAAACCAATACAACCAAATCTGCAGGATATTATTGACTATCATTAGGGATAAATCCGCTTGCAAAATCTTACCAAAAGAATCCCCGAGCAAACAAATCTTATAGCTTCGGAAATAAAATTAGTTTTTTTAAAGATTTCCGGGCAGAAGCCGTGTAGCGCAGTTGGTAGAGCTTTAAACTTGCATTAAGCAAGCCCTCGTCTCGAATCTCACGGTGTGGGGAATTTTTCCGCAGCCTTGGCGATCGGTATCGAGTTCGGTGAGACCATTCGCAGTTGAGCAGCAAATTAACTATGCTTTACTCGAAACCACATACCTAAGAGATAGAGTAACAAGGTCAACACATCAGCAGCATACACACCTAACTAACACAATGGTTGCTACGCCAGCTCAAAAGGCGTTCTCCAACTTTATAACCTGAACCCGGAGCAAGTTGAGCACTGCACCGCCTGATGCTAGCAACCGGAAAAACACCACAATGTTTAAAATTGCCGAATTTGCAGTAATAGTGGGCAACAATCAGAAATAAAGTGTTTGAGATAGTTACATATCAAAATACGATATAATAAATGCTAATATTTTGTTATACATTTTTTAAATCCTTTTGATATCTCCCACAGTGTCTTTGGCAGAAGATGTTCTATTAAGTTGTAGGGCGGCTATGAACGACTGGTTGATAAAACCATGTAATTAAATAATTGGGATTCGTTCTTCAAGGCAGAAAATCAATTACTTAATTACATCGTAGTATTCTATTACTTTTACATTTTTTTTTCATTCAGTAACTAGATAATTGGTCCTGCTATATGAGAGAACGAACTCTCGTGCAGTATAGCTGTCTTATCTAGGGCTCTACTAAACACTCTAGGTGACTTTAACTGTATGCAATTATTCATGATCGTGTTCTGGGTTTCCCTTTATCCTACATTGATAGTAACATTTTTATGGAAGTCATTAAACAACATGTCCACACATACACAAACAAATCAGTAGATTGGTGGAGGTATGTCGTTGATGTTTTTGTAGTTTGGCTTTCTGTTATGGATGATAAATTTCTTGAATATATTGACAGTAAAAAAACCTTTCTCAAATCCACATTAGAAACAGAGCAACGAAATCAGCTATCTTTTCTTGGTACACTAATCACACGCACAATAAATACTATTGTAAATCAGTATACTGTAAGAAAACCAACATTATAACTTCAACCATTACAATACCCATAAAGACAGATTTTGTAATAAGTATCTACCTACAACAGAGTTAAAGTTGTTTGCTCTAATAACGAAATTTTCTAGGAAGAATCTATGTTTTAAAAGATAATGGCTATCCAGAGATGCTGGTTCGGAACATTTTCAATACACAAAACAGAATCACAGGCACTCACAAATATAACTATAAATTTATATTATATTCCAGACACGTCTGACAAAATTAGACAAATTGGAAAAAGGTTCAATATTAGAATCGTATTCAAAACGATGAGTAGGTATCTTGCGGTCAGATCTTATACAAATTAAACCGTTTGACGAAGAACAACATTCAAAATGTTTTATATATATATATATATATATTACCATTCTCTGTGAATGGTGAATATATTATATCGGTGAAACATCCAAGTCTTTAAAAGTTACAGTTAAAGAACATAAAAATGTTATTAAAAAATATCCGTTTGAAAAGTTTAGAATTGCCCAAACTGTTTGGAATAACAACCACAAAATACAATGGCATAACACAAGATCTTATCTAAAGAATCGATGTCAACTAAACGTAAAATTAAAGAAATGGCGTATATTTTACTAAAGGAAGATGATGCGTTTCATCTTTCTCAATATTTTTAGAAAAAAGTTGGCTGTCAATTCTTAAAGATCAGATCAAGTAAGTAGTCAACTGTCAGTGTCAAACAATTTACTGGAGGCTGGTTTTTCTTGCCTATTTTTAGTTTTAATTTTTAACTAGTTGGCAGATTGTTTCTAGAAATGTTCGATTTTTAGTGATTTTATTTTTGCAGGTTGACAAAATACCCATTAAACAACATGAATTATATCACGTCAGAAAAAAAATCGAAGATTATATTATTACATTTAATATGATGACCTTTTGATAGTTGTAGTTGATTTGTAGCGTCAATCTTTGTAAGTCATATTTTTAACAATGAAATATTTGTTGGCATATACGTAATTCTAATTGTAGGTATGATTAATAAACGGTAATCATTTTTCTTACCTGCGATCTGGGAACTGGGAGTACAAATCCTGAAAAACGTGCACTAAAGCTTTTCTTCGAAAAATGGCAGGTCCTAAGTTTCCAAAAATGGGCCATGGTTTAATGTGAGCTATGCCTCTGTCTTGCCAATACCGTAGCGGTTTATATATTTTGAAATAGACGAACCACGTTAAAATAGCAGAAATGAGTAGCCAAATCATATTTCACTTTAAATGAACCATGCCATATCAACAATGGTGTGTTATTATTCTATCACAAGCGACAATTTTATTGACACACGTGGAGCAGCTGTAATCACTAATCATATCTAATTCAAGGACGAATTTGCTAACTGTGTTTTGTTTGGGTGTCCTATTTACGTAGTACTGCTTTAGTGGTTTTATCGGCTGCCACGTACAGGTCTGCACAAAAAAGCCGATTTAACCAAATTTAGCAATGAATTAAAAAAAAATTATTTATTTTAGATACTTTACAACCTGCTTTATAATTTATTAAAAATAATTGAATCAACATGAGAACATATAAGATACACCAAATTAATAATACGATTTTAAAAAAGGAAAAAGGCTTTTTAAATGAAAAATCAAATGTTGCACAAACTATGTTTAATACTTAAAAGCTGAATAGAATGAGTTATTTTAAAAAATCTTTGAAGGAATGAAGTTTTGTTCGTCTATTACAAAAGTACTCCCAATAACAATCTTGAGGTACCAAACTAACTTTAGTCTTCCGTACTAAGTAAATAATATGGTACGCTAACAAATTCGTTAGTAACGTTGCTAACGAAATGGCTAACAGCTGTACTCCCTATTTTCGTTTTAAAAATGTTTTAATGCTAATCGTACAGATTATCAGACGAGACGTCAGCGAAGTCTGATAACACTACGTAAGGACGTTACCATCCTTATAACATAAATAACTAGTTTATAACTCTAATATAATTCTAAATTACGCTGTTGTTATTTCTTAAAGAAAACTTTTTAAATTGGGTTGCTTTATCAATAATAATTATCATTAAAAAGTAGTAGAGATTTATTAGTCAGATGTACGAGGCTGTTATATTAATTATTAGTAGCAAGCCATGGATGTCGATAAAAACACTATTATTTTTTACATTTTCCAGTTGTAACTGAAGGTCGGCGTTAAAGAGTATACAGAGACTAAATTTTGCTTTTCTGCCAATGACTTTCTACGTTCATAAAATAATTTTGACTAATATCAAAAGTCACCCAAATTTAGTGACAGCTTTTGGCGACCATGGTCCTTTGTTATCAACAGTCAGTGAATTTAAACGTGTACAGTGTACGTTACAAAATGGACCGAGACCTCGCCACACCTCCAGTAGCTATTTGTTCTCAAAAAGTTAGTACTACCAAAAATATGCTTAAGGAGAATGGGAATATAAATGACAGAAAGATTCAATAAGAACTAGAATAATACAGATTAATGTTAGATATGTGCTTAATATTGCTATGGGTGAAGAGCCTTAGATCTGTAATTATGATCTCAAGACTAAACTTTTTGAAAATGAAGCTACGACAACAAAAGTAATTCTCGGCATAGTTGCAAAAACTATTGCTGCTTTCTTCAGTTTCTTGTACGCTGCTTGAAAAACTGAACCACAACCGTGGTCGAATTGTACGAGTTTCTGCTGCGTTATAAAGACGACATACTATTCTGTCCCATTTGTGATGTTTATCCCGTATCTGTTAGATCTCATTTAAATGAGGGGCCTCAAAAAATATTTCAAATAAACAAAGTTTGATTTTTTAAGGCGCTCACCTTTTATATATTTCTCCGAAATTTTCTCGATTTGAAGCCAAGTAGACATATAATCTGCATGCAAAATATCGTCTTCCTCCAACAAATAGTTTTTGAGTTCATGTTCTTTTCTGGATATTTCGCAATTCTGAAAAATTAAACATTCGAACGTTTCGCTGGACAACCTGCCGTCGTTATAATAATAATAAAGATTTATTTCCAACAGCTACCAAGACCCAATTATATGATTAAATTTAAAGAAAACTAAAATGCACCCAATACAGTGGACGCTGCGAAAAACATGCATATGCATTAACACGTATCATAACAATTCATATAATTAATTAAATTAAACTAAAAACAAAAAAGATTCTGATTGTATCAACCACATTCCCCACTTATAGCAGCACGAAACTGTGCAAAAGACTGTGAGAAAATATCCATATGCAAATTCATGCGATTAAAATTAAAAGCCATAGCAACAACAGGCGATTGTAAATGAATATTTGTGTTATATGAGCAGGCAAAAGTGAAATACGTCTATCTGGTATCATAAAGTTTAATTGTGATAGTAGTGAGGGATCATCCAAATGATAATTTATTATCTTATATAGGAAAAGCAGTATATGCGTTTTTCTTCGTTCGGCTAGTGTTGTAAAGTTACGTGTAATGATTTAAATTCGATTGATAGTCATTGTCGATGTTATTTATTTCAAACTTGTAATTACAATATCTCAAAAACCTTTTCTGGGCCCTTTCTAGCTTTATTGAATAATAATGATAGTGTGGATTCCAAATAATTACTGCATATTCTAATTTTAAACCAATCAAACTCTTTAAAGTTGAGATATTATGAAAATGATTAGTGTTACGTATTAGGAGGTCTAATTGTTTTAATGACGAGTTAATTAAATTTTCTATATGAATGTTAAATTTCAAAGGCTTTTCAAGAACTACACCTAAATCTCTTATTTCGACCACACGATCGTTGTCCATGGTATAATTAAAATTGATACAATTTTGCTTTCTAGTAAAGTCATACATTGGTATTTTGTAACATTAAAATGTAGTTTATTAGCGATAGACCAATTGCAATTATTATCCAAATCGTTTTGCAGAAGTAAACAGTCTGCTTCGGAATTAATCCTTAAGAAGAGTTTCAAATCATCAGCATGTAGTAATTTATCACAAGATTTGATTACATCACATGTCATTTATAAAACTCATAAAAAGAAGAGGACCAAGGATGCTTCCTTGCGGTACACCTGAATATGCTACAAACTGATTAGATGAATAATAGTACCCTTCCCTGCTTATGTTGTTCATTCAGAATCATCTGTTTTGCTGCTATGTGACATCTTATGTTTGAATTCTTGATTCTCCGAAATGCCGTTATCCTTGAACTAGGAAAATCAGATTCCCGGACAGCATCTTTCATTATTCGGAAGGGATGGTGTTCTAAGTTTTGAATAAGAGCCTGATCCTGCTCTGCCGTGCAAATTTTCGGCCTCCCTGTGGGCTTCTTTCTATCCAAAGTCCCATCAACTTCCCACCTTTTTTGTATTTTTAAAATTGTATTGTTGCTCGTATTCATCAAGTTTGCAACCATCATCTAAATATATTTTAATACGGGCTCTTTGTACCATATTCATTGCAGGAATTTTGAAGTTTTAAATAGAAGCAGATATTTTTTGTCACTGTTAGTTGTCACTTTAACAGTTCTGAAATTTATCTACCATTGACAAAATATACAACAGCCAACTATCTATTTCTGTAAAACACATTTTTAAACACGGCTCACAATAGCCAAATATCTCTGTACAATACATTTTTGAACACGACTGTACTTGGTAGATACGTTTTATTTTATTTTGATTCTCGAAATAAACAAAATTCAAGGATTCAGTATTTTGAGTATATACAAGCACAAGTTGTGAAGTATTCATATGTGTTATGGTTTCTATGTAGATTGTTGGTGTTGCTATATTGTTTGTTGTACTGATTAGCAACTTTATAGGTCTTCGGGCAATAAAAGCCATATTAGATCTTTAAACCCGCTATCAAAGGCCAATAAACAAGCTTACGGTTCCAAAATAAAATAAAACAATTTTATTAAGTACTCGTACTGCGTTTTATTATTTTTCCGATTAAACGCTGAGTTATTGTTGGTGTTGCTGTATTGTTTGTTGTACTGATTAGCAACTTTATATGTCTTCGGGCCATAAAAGCCATATTAGATCTTTAGACCAGCTTCAAGGGCCAATAAACAAGTTTATGGTTCCAAAATAAAATAAAACAATTTTATTAAGTACTCGTACTGGGTTTTATTATTTTTCCAAATAAACGCTGAGTTATTTCAGCAAATAAGTTGTTAACTTTTAGAATAACAATTCACATAGCAATTAAAAATTTACGTATAATGTTAATATATGATGTAAAATACACACTGACAAGCAGTATATGATTATTTATAAATGACTTGACGGAATATACAAAAGCTGTAATTCCCACAGCCCATCATCCTAATGAAGGGAATTAATAACAATTGTTGACAATGACTTTCCCTGTTCGCAATTTGACTTCTTCTCTCCTCACCACCAAGTATGTAAGTCATGGTATATTGACTCTTTTAGCGGTTCGTGAAGTTTCTCACAAATTTGACAAGTACTTTTGTCCACTGATGATTGAACCGTGTAAGCTTTCTTCCATTCGAAATACTTTAAATATTCTTCTTCATTTGTTTCTAGATATTTTAAATAGCCCACAAGGTCTTTCGCACTATCAAAGTCTTCCACATTTATCACCGAATTAGGAGGCGCACTCAGTTTGTAATCACCAAAACCATACACTACAGGAACTATATTCTTCTGGAGAATATTATACAGTTTTTCTGTTGCATAGTCCTTACAATAAGAATTTTCAAATGAAAAATAAAATTTATATTTTTTCTCGATCATGTTGTAGCATTCCGGAGGGGAAAGTTTTGCATTTTCTTCATTTCTGCTACATTTTAGAGTTCCACACGAGCCAAAAACATAAATTTTAGAAAATTTCTGAATTTCCTTAACTAAGTCTTCTCTCTTACCAGCAGTGCGACAGTTAGACACCATCCAGACAGCCAAGTTGGTTTTGTTTCTTAAAACTGCAGCAGAGAGCAGACTATAATTGGTTTTTTGTTTCAAAATATAACCATGTCGCCGTATGATATCAGAATCAAATCGATAACCCATGGTCCAGTTAAAGTACGATCGATATTGCTTCAAGTCAGGGCAGATATGATCTGGGGCCTAAAAATTGGCGAAAATGTACCTTTGATGGGGCGATCGAATCCAAGGGGAACCATGTTTCTTCTTATTATAGGTAGCATGAAAAATGAGAGCGTCGAATTGTATCAAAGGCAACAAGGATCTATTAGATGTAACGAAACAGTTACTATAATTGCACTTTTTAAACGGTTCATATCCATAACCGTTCATATAGCCCCATTTGTCCTTATATGGTGACCAGAAAAGCACGAATTTAGTGTCGTCAGAGATGAAGTTAAGCGCTTTACACTTTCTAAAATTACTGTGCAAAAAGAAACGCGAACTTGTAAAATGCGAATACAGCGACATTGAGATAATGATAATGAAAGATATAATAATTTTTTTTATTATGTATTTGTGGCGCCGATTTAACATATTCTCAGGGAAATGTTATTGCATTCGTACTAGTAGACTGATTTAATAGTTCTGAACTAGGCAAAATAAATTGATATGCTTATCAATGTTGACTGTTGATAATGCAACTGCACTAAATGGTTGAAATTCAATTAAATATTTCATAAAAACGAACTGTAATATAAACACACACAAAACACAACTAAAAGGAAAATTAAACAAGCCAACACTTTTCAGAATTATGGATCCGCTTAATTGCATTTTATTTGAATTGGCGTCTGTTACAACGTCTGTTGATTCTTGTAGACAAAGATTGATGAAACTAATGAACTGTTACGGGCCTAACAGTCTCTCATAATAGAGTGTTTCAAAAAAATTGGAAACTTTGAAAGCTAAAACGGCATCTTTGTTTGTTTGTTTGTTTGTTTCTTTAAAAAAATCTGCTAAGGAGTCGTATAAAAGGTATCAATGATCTGTAGCAGTACTCTAGAGTTAAGTGTCTTGAAATACATGAAGTTCCTGAAATGGGGTGGAAACACATTTACAGTGATGAAGTCGGTGGACAATGCAGTCGGGTTTAACCGTCTGATCGGCCGATAGGAATCAGTATCAAATTTGTCCGAAGAACATACAAGGGTGAATTTCTACGGCGCAAGAAGATTTGGAGCGATTTTAGGGTTAGTGATTTGTTGTTTAAATAACTACCGGGGCAAAACAATTTTGTCTACGTTAATGAGTCCCTAACCCAGCAAAACAGCTAAATGTTTTCCAGAGCACGTGAATAGAAACATAATAATAACATAAAGTACTATGGAGTCGTAATGGCAACATTTTAAAAAAAGCTTCAGATGAGAGCCGAGTGTATGTGATCAAATCCGTCGACGATTGTAATATCAGACAGGCTGATTTAAGCATTTAAGCACCCGTTGGATCATAACCAAAACGCATGCATTTCTAAATACTGCTCTGACGAAAAGCTTGACATTATAATTAATTCTCACTGAAACTTGGCTGAATTCAGGTATCTACGACAGTGGAATACTTGACGTTAGCAGATATACTGTATTTCGTAGGAACAGAAACTTACAACTAACGGGTAAATTTGATGGATCTGGAGTTTTGGTAGGTGTTAAAAACAAGTATATGAGTGCTAGGTTGTCGATGCTTGAGGTTAATCTTGAAGATGTTTGGGTGAAAGTTAAAGTGGGTGCTGAAATTTTCAATACAGTGATATGGTTTTAAAATAAAATAATAATATATCAGCTTAATGATAATGTTCATAAAACGATATTGATGGGAATAACTTCATTTTATCATTCGAATTTCTGTTTCCTACAATGGTATTAGCAGATCATTATTAAATAGTCCATTTGTGGTTGCAATTGAAATTCGAATTAATTGAAGGTTATTCTGTTAGTCAGGCTTTATCTGAAAGAAGTAAATATTACCATAAAAGATAAAACAAAAGTTTTATTCTTATATATTTAGTGTATAAAAGGGGTTAATATCATCATGTAATTGGTGAAAGACACAATTGAGAACTGTTAACCTAAAAGGTATGATTAATGACAAATACAAGTCATAAAAATTAAAAATAGATATCTGTATTATCAATTGGTATAACCAAGGTTTTTGGCGGGTATTTAAAAATAACAAGAACAAATGGAGTGTAAAATGTATTAATTCGATTGACACAAGTTCAATTTCAAACTGAATTAAATATTCAATTTTGCATGATAAATACTGGTATGTACAATTATATAATGTCATACTAATAAGGAGTGTCATATAGAAGAAATAAGTGTAAAAACGAGAAAAACTAAGTGAGCGCATAAAACTTATGTTCAAAAAAAATTGCTGACTGCAATGAGAAGGATAGCTGATGCAGATATCAACTGGATTCGAATATATAGAAGATAAATAGAAATTGAAGAAAGAAGGCATTACCAAGTAACTGTATAAAACTTCAATCAGAAATAAAACATATCTGAAAAGGAAAGCAGTAATCACAAGCATTTATATGCTACTTAAGAATATAAAATTTAATTCAATTTAACAACAGAAATATCAACGTATAGTAAATTGAACAAAATCAACGATAATTCAATCAAAGAATCATTAATAATTAAATAATTAACTTATGTAAACATACAGTATAGCTAGTATAAAATTGGATTCAATGCAAATAATTAGTTTACAAGTATATTTAAACAAAGGTTGTTAAATATGACAAATGTAGATATATATTTTTTAAATATGTTGTATATTTTCATCTATTGACTCCATTTGCAGAATATAGATTGCTATACAATGTCATTGAAATACATTTAGGTATTTTCAAACATAAGACATTGTTATTTGGAGATTGTAATTGATCTCAAATCTACTCTAATCTTAATTAAAATCGGTTTTTTGGTGCGGTCGAAAAGTAATATGCTTTATGCTACTTTATTTTCTCGGGTTTTATGTTGTAGCCATTTTAGATAAGCACTTTTCTATTTGTATACGTTTTCTTTGATTTTGTCATTCCAATATTTTAATAGTTTTCTTACATTTTGAATAAAAGTATATTCAAGTGCACAGCACACATGCAAAGGCCATGTTTAGAAACCAACCATTCAGTACAACTTAAAACAACGACATTGCTCAGTTTGACTCCCATTACGCTCTATTGATACGGAGCAATAAAACTTAGTAGTCTTCTCCACTTACATTTATTAAAAAGGCGACATGTTTTAAAACCAGCCTGGTTCATCTTCAGACCAAATGAACATTGGTATTAAAACCACGTGTTACATTTGTAGGTTAAAAATAAAATTGAGGTTAAGTTGAAACGCTGAAGGCGAGGTAGCAATCAAATTTACAAAGGACACCACATTGGAGAAAAAAAATTAATTAATTAACCAGCAAACTACGTTATAAAGATCGTTATACTGGTTAATACATCATACTATAAAATAAAATTAAACAAGTAAAATAGCTACAAACTATGAAGGAGTTGGCGCTAAGAACAATCATAAATTGAAATTGTTTTGCTGGTGAAATTACACTGCGCGTGGTACTTAACGAGATTTGTCTACGTCAACTTTACTTAAAAGGAAGAAAATGTCCTAATGAATTAAGCAGCCTATCTGGTATATGTTATCAAAAATAATATAATAAGTAGTACTTACGCCTATTTTATTGATGAAAATTATAACGAAATTTATCTTAAAAATATATAGATTATTATGCGTAGGTACTACGAATTGTATTTAGGAAGAGAATATATAGATTTAAAATATACCAGAGAGAGCGTAATGCTATTTTATTATGTGGGTATCAATGCTAATGATCAATTTTTCTCCCAAACACATTTTTTGTTGCTTTTTATGCTGAGAACACACGACCTAAATTAGAAATATTAACTGACATTTCTAAACTGGTTCATTTGACACGTTAAACAAAACCAAGTTAGCTCGTACCAAATCGAAAATCGCGAGTCGATATATTGTCAGTATGGTAGACGGTCTAATTAGTCAATGTAGTAAATTTAAGAGAAGATGATTGGCTCAAAATTCAACGATTTATATTCTCTAATAAATTTTCTGGCAATATAACTAAATATACGTGGATTTTCATTAGTAATATGCCTAGTGCATGCCACGAGGTGCACGAGACACAATTAGAATCAATTTGATATACAAGAGGGGTATTTTGCAGACTATTTTCCGAACAAAAGTCAACAGGGTCTTTTTTCCGCTAATTTGGCTAATTTGGCAGTAGTTTCGCTTGATAGTAGGTAGAGAGTAAAATAATCTCATTAATCCGTTCATGTGCGTTACTAATTAGATGACGAGGCAATTTGCACTAGTGCAAATAATCGAAAATTTGTACTAGTCCAAAATTATCGCATAATTGGAATCTGATTGGTTGAATATCAGAAGTTTAAAAGTGTGTGAATGAAATAGTCTAGAAATGTGCATTTCTACAGTAAACCAACTGCTGTTTGAAACTGACAAATGATTAACGATCAAGTTCAAACTAGAAAAGCTAAAAGGTCTGATGATGTATTTTTCCAACTGGCATACTCTAATTAAATTTTCCGCATACAGTAAACAACATCAGCTGCTCAATATAAAATGTTATGCCATAAGGAAGATTTAATAAAAAATACAAAACAAACAACTGAGTAATTTGCTAGTTCGTATAGAGCTAAATATTGACCTTATGTAGTTTGAACAGATCAATATCAATTAGTTTTATCTCTTTAGAATATTACTTCTGAGATCTTAGATATTGTATAAAAAAATTAATCTGTGCTTTGTCGAAATTTTAATGTAACTAATCTATTTAAAAATTCGGTCTAATCGATCCACTAAATTATGTAGGTATTTACTTAAATTTCCAATGATACAATATTGCTAGGTTATACTAATAAACCAAATGTAGGAAATGATTCAGCACTATTTAAGAACAACGACGCTATTTAATTTTAACCCTTGCTACACAATGAGCTTTATTGATAAATTAAAATTGTTTCGTTGAGGAAATAGCATTCGAGGGCCTCGGTGTGGCGTTTAAACCGATATTAATCTAGCAGTGAATCGAAACGTAGTAACAGTCGTAATAACTTTTTCAGTTCATTTGGTTACAGTGTATGCTATGTAAATAGCATGTTGTGGTTAATAATAATTGCAATAACTTTGTTACTCGTGGTTGGGTATTTAAAAATTAGAAAATATCTTGAGTATTGGGAAAAAAGAGGAATACCTGCAGTAAAGCCATGGCCGTTTTTTGGAAATATGGCACCCATTGCACTTCGGAAGCAATCGTTTGCTCATCTCGTACAAGATTACTACAACAAATTTCCAAAAGAAAGGTGAGGCTATGTTCGCTTACGTTACATTTTGGAAAATTCATAAACATATGCACGTTGTTAAGGTCGTGCGGGCGTTCATGTATATGGTGAGATACACCTATATGGTTTATTATTAGAAATAGAAACGAAATTTAAATACAAAAGTTGTAGGGTTTTATCCGAACCACTAAAATCTGTTACCACAGAAAATAAATGGGTATCACAAAATGCATAAATAGCACCGTCATCAGATTTTTTAAATAAAACGCCCTTCTATATATTTTTTAAAAGCTTTGAGGAGCCCATTTTGTTGGTTCCAAATACATGCCATGTGTTCAAAAAGAAATTACAAAAGGGTAGGTCATGGAAAACAAAACTAATGTCAAAAGCAAGCTTTAAAGACAGTAGTCTTTAGAATTTTCAATCACGATATCAGCATATCATATCAACTTACAACAACAACAGTGATGACAGTCAATGAATTCTAAATCATGCTGTTGATATTACTTTTATTTTCCAGGGTCAACCCTTATGTAATTTCTTTTTGAACACATGGTATGTATTTGAAACCAACAAAATGAGTTTCTCAAAGCTTTTAAAAAATATATAGAAGGGCGTTTCATCTAAAAGAAATCTGATGACCACACCGTATAATAAGTGAACAATTGCTCAAACTGTTTTCAAAATATTTACATTTAAATATAAATTAGTGATGGGCTTATTCGAATGAAAAATAACCGGTTATCCGCTTATTGAAATAACCTCTGTAACTCGGTTTTCGTTCCAAGTATTCGAATGAAAAATAATCTCATCGTGATACGTACTACGTGCCGTATCTCAGCGACCTGCGAGTGATCGAAATTCTGTAAATAATACGTCATTCATAACCATAAGCAAGGCAGATTGTACTGATTGACCCAAGTGAGGCTCGCGGCTGCTTGTTGATGTTATTAACACATTTGAGACTCCCAGTAGACCAGTTAAATTTATGGGGCTATTCCTATTAAAAATAACGCTCTGCTGAGTATGAGATTTGCCGAAGCTGTGTTGGTATTAATTTATAACGGCCTAAATTTTTGCTTCGAAACGCGGTTGATTATGCCTAATAAGAAATAAACAGAAAGCGAAATAAGA
>CALNHX010010117.1:0-43174 GCA_940337035.1 Agriotes lineatus
GACATGATGTCGATTTTTGTGTAAATTTATGTGAGATGATGTGTGATTGCGTGATTTTTGTTCAATTTTCATCGTGTGTTGAATGAAGATGTCGTTTTTTGTATAATTTCAAGTGACATGATGACAGTTTTTGTATAATTTATGTGACATGATGTCGATTTTTGTGAAAATTTATGTGAGATGCTGTATGATTGCGTGATTTTTGTTCAATTTTCATCGTGTGTTGAATGAAGATGTCGTTTTTTGTATAATTTCAAGTGATATGATGACAGTTTTTGTATAATTTATGTGACATGATGTCGATTTTTGTGAAAATTTATGTGAGATGCTGTATGATTGCGTGATTTTTGTTCACTTTTGAGTTAATTTGTCGTCATCACATGCATATTTAGTAAATTGTACAAGAATTTTTGTAATAAAAATGCACAAAGAGCCCACATAACTGAAGTTTTGTTTATCGAAATGTAGGTGGTAGTAGATTTTTCAATGAAATTGCGTGTTTTATTCAAATTTATTTTAATTTGTCGTCAACACATACGTCTTTTCGTAATTTTTGCGTGCTTTTATTCAAATTTATTTCAATTTGTCGTCAACACAGACGTATTTTCGTAAAATTTTACTATTTTTTCAATGAAAGTTGTATAAAAATATTGTTTTTTGTCGTTTTTGCAGAATTTAATGTGACAAGATGCCGATTTTTAAAAATTTTCATGGGAGATGATGTCGATTTTCTAAAATTTTAAACGAAATGCTTTGGAAATTGCATGTTTTTATTCAAATATTAGTATTTGAAGCTATTTTTCACATACAAAGTATCGAAAATTCATATAAATTGAGCTACGATTTCATAATTGTGTGATGTACTTTAAAAAATTACGGTTTATTTGTTAAACGTTTGCAAAATTATGCTTAGAAATAACTCTTAAAAACTGTGTTTACATCATTTTTTCGGTACTATAAAGTCGCTTTGTAAAGATTTTCAACGAAATTGTGCGTTTTTATTCAAATTTTTGTTACTTTGGGAGTCAACACATACGTATTTTCGTAATTTTGCGTGCTTTTATTCAAATTTATTTTAATTTGTCGTCAATACATGCGTCTTTTCGTAAATTTTTTACAAGAAAAATAGCTTGACTTATATTTTTACAAGTATCCTGTTTTTATTCAAATTTATGTGGGACAACCATTCTTATACAATAAGACTCGGATATCTTCGGAACACGGTAGCTGAAAGCAACGCACCACCCTTTCTTACCTATATGAGTAAGAAAAAGATAGCCATACAAAAAATTATATTAGTAGGCATGTTTAGTTGGCAAATGTCATAATTAAAATTAGTCAAGCCTTCTCCAATACTTGCTACTATGTTTATCTCTTTCTTACACCATTGCGAATAATTACGCATTTTATGTTTATCTCTTTCTTATTCAAGCAATACGTATTATCAGTATTTCAGGAATATATTAAAATAAAATTTGTAACTCGTTTTATATTACGATCTGCCTTTACCTCTCATCGCCCATTTAATTTTTAAACTAGCTGTTGTAATTTATAAGCGGCTAAAGCTCAGTCGAAAATAACATTTAAAATTTATTTATAATATGAATATGGAAGTGTAATGTACAATGTTCAAACCTTTAAAACCAAACAAAACACAGGCACCGACCTGTTTTAAAAAGGGAACTTAGACGGAAATTTCCTATAGTAGGTAGGGACAATGAGAATCTCGTTAATCCAGCCATATAGCAGGCACAAATTATAAAATAATTAATAAGCTGTTACAAATGCAAAAACACTTTTTTAAAATTCCTACAACTCATTTAACACCACAAGCCATGCAACTCCATTCTTATAAAACATATTTCTCAAAAAATAGTTTGTTTAAAACAAGGGAGCTCGACAAGCAAGTGTTGAAGTTTTAATAGGATTCAGTTACGTTGTCTGGGTAGCTCAGGTAGTTAGCCTCTTAGACTCGTAATACTGTGATCGCTGGTTCGAATCCGGCCTAGGGTCATTGCAGAAAGCTTTTTTTAAATTAAATAAATGCGAGAAAGCCAAGATGGCCGACACCCCGGGAAGTTTAAATTCAAAAAATTAAACTTAGAAAAAAAATCTGAAAAATTCAAATATTCGCGCGAAATTAAAATGGCCGCCTTGCATGAGAGAGAAGGAACACAAGAGAGGGAGATTTAGCAGTTTGAAATTCAAATATTTCCGCAAGAAGTGCATGCGCAGAAAACCAAGATGGCCGACACCCGGGAAGTTTAAATTCAAAAATTGGAACTTAGAAAAAAAATCTAAAAAAATTCCTATAGTAGGTAGGGTTAATGGAACTCTGGTTAATCCATTCATGCGCACCACCGCGTAATTCCAGAAGCAAATTAAAAATGGCCGCGCGTAATTTAATCGGAAGCTAATGCGTAATTTAATCAGTAGCACATATGTAAATTACATATCAAACTTCATATGTGATTAATTAGATCAAACCGCGAAATTAATTGGGTCAATCCGCGAAAATTCCGCGAAATCCGCGAATTAAGGGGGCGTGGCTTAATCGAATTAAAAGGAGTGGGGGCGAACTAGCCCTATTCTACTTTCGTCAAGTACTGTTCTCTAGATGTTTAGATTATTATATAAAAATAAAGTATGATCAAAAATTATTTTCATCTAGTATGGCTATGGAATCGTTCCTAATTTATGAATGCAACTACGTTTATACTTAAATGTCAAACTTGACATTTGATTTTAAGTGACTTATAGTTGCATTAATTAATTAGGAACTATTCCATAGCCATACTAAATGAAAATAATTTTTGGTCATACTATAGTTTTTATACTAGCTTATTTGGAACAAGAAATCTATCAAACCTTATATCATTACTAGAACTCGTGGCCAGCCTACGTCTGGCCCTGCCAGCGTAAAGAAACGGTTAACAATAAAAATGCTTGCTTAGGCTGATGGCCAGCCGACGTCCGGCCTTGCCAGCGTTAACAATACAAATGCGGTCTCGCCATTCGTGCGCGCGCGCCACTTGCTAGTATGCAGGCCGTTCATGCAGCGTGTGCGAGCGCCTGCTTACGTCTGGACGGCCGGCGACCGGCGGCATCGGCTCTTATAATATAATACTAGAACTCGTGGCCAGCCTACGTCTGGCCCGGCCAGCGTAAAGAAACGGTTAACAATAAAAATGCTTGCTCAAGGAGGCAGCCAGCCTACGTCCGGCCCTGCCAGCGTTAACAATACAAATGCGGTCTCGCCATTCGTGCGCGCGCGCCACTTGCTAGTATGCAGGCCGTTCATGCAGCGTGTGCGAGCGCCTGCTTACGTCTGGACGGCCGGCGGCATCAGCTCTTATAATATAAGATAAAGAAAAAAATAGTTCTATTTAGGACGGTATGGTCATCTTTGACTCCCATTTATCTCTTTACGTTTACGAGATGGCCATGCATAGCAATTTATCCTAGACACCCTATATACCGGGTGTCCGTTCTCAAAGTCGAACATAGGCGTTTAACATTGTATTGAACGTTTTTGCCGATTCCTGCTCGCCAATTCATCTTATAGCGAAGGTAATGGTATCAATGGACAGATAAAATTATTACGCATCAAATGATACCAATAATAATATTCAAGATGCAATTTTTATTTTAAAATACTAATTTAAAACTTGGGATTTTTTAAATATGCCATGCCTTGCCTTTCAAATTCGATAGCGTTTTTCAAAAAAATGAGTAATTAGTTGGCGTAAATCAGGTATTTTCTGTCAACGTCTGTTAAAATTATCTACAGAAAAATGAATTATTTCAATGAAGAACGAGTGAATGCACTAATGTTAATTTCCTATGTTCGACTTTGAGAATGGACACCCGGTATACAGTGACTGGCATAAATTTGGCCACATGTGGAAAATTTTTAGGTACTATCCATGTATTAGAAAATCTTGTTCTTGATAAAAGACTCTGCATCTTCTCAAAATCAGAATGCATTTACCAAAATTTAAATATATCCTTTCGCATATGGGGAAGTTTCGAAAATATAAAAATATCTCAAGAATAAAGTAGGTAACCTTGTTTTTCAATACACACAAAAATTCTATTTAAAAAAGTAACATGTGAGCAAACGAAAATGAAATCAAGCTATGCTTTGAAAATTGAAACATATGTCGATTATTAATTTACGTTGTGTTGGATATGGACTATTACAGGGTGGCCAAGATAAAAGAGGTCCCGTGTCCTGTACCATACTGAAAGTGATATTGAGCGCTCGTGCGGGGTCACGTGATGTCCAGCGGCCATTTTGTGTTGACTGTGTATTGCTCAGTGTTGCGTTGTTACTTGTTAATAACGGTTGTGAATACAGTTCTGCAGATTTTAAATAAAAATATAATATTAATTTACCTGTATTCACACGGGACCTTTTTTATCTTGGCCACTCTGTATAATAACTGTCATATTTAAATTAAAAACATCAACAAAAGTAATAAACCACATGACTTAATGATTTCAAAGCCAACCTTGATTTCGTTTTCATTTGCTCACATGTTAGCTTAGAATTGAAAAGGGGGTGTCAAATACAAGGTCACAACCACTTACTCTCAAAAAAGAATTCCCTCGAAAATGAAATACTTCAACTTATTTTTCGATGCTATAAGGGTGTACTGTAAAACTTGAGTTTCATTTACTTAGAAACCAGAATATTACGTTAATCGAAATTAGTGCTAAAAAATCTCATTCATTTGGTCCAACGTAAGAATCATATGTATCTTAAAAATGTAATAACAGACGATCTGAACATCAACGACAATTCAAAACGATTGTCATTGTTATTTGAAATGTTATACCAAATATTTGGAAGGGGGGGGGGGGGGGGCGCATACAATAAAAATGATAAAAGTTCTTTCTTCACTGTTATTTTGTATATCCGTTTTTGGATTCACCCCAAAAATTCGAAATTGAGTTTTCAACATATCTTCATGTTTTAGAGTCCCCTGAACCCAAAATAGTTATTTATGCATCTAGGACGAAAAATTGTCTTTTTATGGACGATGCCTGCAATTGCTGGCCGAGGCGATAGCCGAGGCAAGCAATCAGGCAAGGCCATAAAAAGCAGTTTTCGTCCGAGGTGCATATTAAATTTTTCCGTCGATCGTCGTAATCTGAACAAAAATTAAAAAGAAACTGTGATAATTGTAAAAATACTATTATAACAAGGTAATCAGAAAAAAATCGAAAACTAAACATTCATTTATTTAATTAATTAATAATTATGAACATGAATTGTAAATTCCGAACAATTATGAAAATTAATAGGTGTATGAGAATTTGAAGAAGTAGATGCAATCGTAGCAATATCGTCCCCATTTTTCGTTGTTCTTGACGAATTCATTGCTTTTGTAGTGTCTGTGGTAATTTGCAGTGGACTTGTAGCAGAACTTGCTTGAATTTCAAGCAGTGGGTTTTTATTAAGTGTGCTTCTAACACTTTCAACTGATGTGCCAGTTAAGATGCTTTTTGAAATATTAATTTTATTGGTGATGGAATCTTCCACATAGCCTTCTGCTACAGTGGCAGACTTCCATCCCCCATGTCTTTTTAAAATGGAAATATTAGCACCAGTATCTGCTAAAAGCGAGGCAGAAGTACGGCGATAGCAATGGCCAGTGTATGCATTTGAATCAGGTAATTTAAGATATTTGGCAATTAAGCTCGGAATTTTTGCGAAAGTATGCACACCAACAACTTGTGTGGAGCACTTCCCTGATCGGTAGTTTACAAAAAAAGCATTATGTTCACAATGATTAGGTCGCAAAGCAGCATAATTTCTGAATAGCTCTAAGGGGTTTATCCCTTCAATGATATCGGATGTGAGTGTAAACGTCCTTGTCTTCCCATTTTTAGAGTCTGGTATTGTAATTACCAACATATCAGCTTTATCGACAATATCTTCAACATTCATTTTCCGGAGTTCATCTCTGCGACAAGCTCCAGCAATTCCAATGAGTAAACACACCTGCGAAATACAATAGGTAATGTTGTTATTAATAAATTGTATACAGCTCTTACCTTCCACATTAAATAGTTGACATTAGGAGCTTCTCGAAGAAATGTATTCAGCTCATACCTGCTGAATACTTTGGACTTCTTGGGTTTGTACCCAACACTTTGTTTCTTCAGAAATGCGGGAAGTTTAAGGAATTTACTAATGTCAGTATTATTTTTAATTGCTAACGTTGATTTCAACATTGAATATATTGACCATAATGTTGATGGCTTTAAATGGTTTGTTTTTGAGGAGAAATAAGCCAACATCACGTTTTCAGTAACGTTTTTAACGTTTTTTTCATTACACCATTGCATAAAACTGGAGTATTGCTTTTCATACAAAATTCTTGATCTTTGTGGCAACAGTTCCAGTGTTGCTTCACTAGCGATATTTTGTTCTGGTGGAGTATTACCAAAAAACTCTTCGTCGCTATTGTCATCGGCCATCGCAAAATAAACACTTTTTCAATTCAAATAAACACCGAGTAAGCCTAACGTAGTCAAAAACGCGGAGCAAATTTTAAAACACCAAAGACAATGAAATGTCAAACTTTCGTAGATGACAAATCACAGCCTACGTTAGTGCTTGCCGCTAATTAAAGTTCACTGAACAAAAATGTAGCCGCGTTTTATTTAATAAATCCACGGCCTGCTGAATTATGTGACAAACGTCACTTTGACGTTTACCACACAATTCAACAGGCCGCGGCCGTGAAAAATCAATCAGAAATAATTCTAATGTGATCGATTCAGTTAAAACTTGATTAATTTTTTAATCATATTTAATAATAATTTAAATTTAAATAGAATTATGTAATTTATAAAAGTTGCTGCGGACAAAAATCGTTTGCGGACGAAAAGCATTTCCGGACGAATAGCATTTGCGGACAAAAAGTGTTTGCGGACGAAGAATTAATGGTGTCCAAAAAAGTGACATTTTTGGTACGTAAATGCGTCCGTAAAATCACATTTTATAGAGAGGTCGACGGAAAAACATGTTTTTGTTCATTGGTCTGTATGTGTGTCTGTCTGTCAGTCTGCCTGTGAACAGAATATCTCAAAAACGAAAAGAGGTATAGCGTTGAAACTCCATATATGAGTTTTGTGTACTATGTAGATAAGACAGCAAGCTTTTGAAGAAAATCGCATAACCGGGAGTAGGTGTTTACTTTTGCGATTTTTCAGTTTTTTCGATTTTTTTAAAACGGCTCTAACGATTTTTTTTTTCAAACTTTACATTTTTATTAAATTATTAATGTGTATTGATGTGAGATAGGGGATTTTCCAGTTGAATACTTCTAAAATGGGTTTCTTTTGTGTTTTTTCTATTTTTTTATTAACTCTTATTTTAAATAGAACACCCGGTATATTATTACATTTTTGAATTTAGTTTGAAATTTTAAAGAAAATTTGTCTCTTTAGCTAATGCTCTATTTTGTACCGTTTTTGTAGAATTTGTAATTTTTGACAAATGCTTAAGAATTTAAAATCACATTTTTGGCTAATTATAAGATCACTGTAAAAGGAAGTTGTGTGCGTGTATCACACCAGATTTTTTATTGTTGATTTCGGTAGTACTTTTTATGCTGTTTCCAATGATATAAAATTTTCAATATGTTATATCTGAAAAAAAACGAAATAACATTTGTATTCTCAATTCAACAATGTACCACGTACGTGTCAAGTCTTTTTGATCATCAAGAAGTTTTTGGATACAGACCTGTATCATAGCATTTCATACTGACAACGAAGGAATACTACTGCTTCATAAAGCTACCGAGTTTATAACAAGTCGTTAGCTTAGACTCTACAAAATAAAAACTACAAATATTTGTTTAAAATTCCTATAAAGCTAGTTTTACAAATGAGCATGTTGGGTGGAATACTTTGTAGGATTCTACAAATAAATAGAAATTACCTTAATAAAAATGTTTTCAAGGTTATTCAATTCGAGGTTCACCATTGGGATTTCGAAACGGTAAAAGGTACGAGGTCAGTTAAATTAGAGCAAAGTTTGAGATTCCAATTCTAAATAATATTCAAACAATAAATTGGACTGACAAAAAATTAAAAAAGTGGTGTTTGGTGTCTTCCTTCTAAGTCGATTATCATGTTATTTAGTGAAAATCCATCTTGATGTTACAAATACACTTTTTAAAGAGGAATTCAAATCTACTCGTACCTGTAGATCTTCATTTGTTTTCACAATTTTCCAGATATCGATTGGTTATGGCAACATCAACTCGTTATTTACGTACCAAGGGCATCATGAAGATGTTTAAGCCTTTTCGAAGGCTATCAACATCAAGTAATGCTCGTGGTGCATACAACGTTTTATTTTCCACTTAAACAAATAACTTGAAAAGTGTGTAGAACAGTCCATAACGACCTAGCGCCTAGGGCGTTATGGACTGCTTTATATCGGTCTAGGACAGTGGTTCCCAAACTTATTTGGTCTACCGCCCCTTTTTCAGAAAAAAATTACTCAACGCCCCTTGGAAATCTATATTCTTTAAGCGAACAAACAGAAAGAAATTGTAGTGGTAGCTTCTTGAGACTGATAATTATCTATAAGAGTATTTCTAGGTAGGAAATTATTTTGAAAGAATAAATTAATTAGCAATTAAAAAGTAGAAGAGGGGTTTTATACATTAAAAGTACAACATAAATATTTGAGAATCGTTTAATGAATGATACATTAGATACAATTACTGTTAAATTCTCAATAGTTTATTAAAAAGGTGCGAGCATATAAGTTGATTTAGTTGGGATAGTTGTTTGATAACATCAGAACTTAGATTTTAATTTGTATTAACTGACAATCGGAACAACTAAACTGAAAGCCAAACTCGGATGATTATCTGAAAAAGTCAATTATAAAATGTTATAACACGCTTATTGTTATTCACCGCCCCCCAAATGCACCCGAGGCTACTATCGCGGCCTTGGATCGTTCCAGAGCCCCCCAAGAGACGGTATCGCCCACTTTGGCAATCACTGGTCTAGGACAATTGGCGCGATTCTTTAAGCTCGCGTCTTTAGGCGTGCACTTTTAGGCGCGAACGCTTTATACGCGGACGCTATTAGGCGCGCGTACGTTTAGGCCCGAACCTTTAGGCTCAGAGACAGTTAGGCGCCACATGAATGAAGTACACATTATTCTTAGAATGTGCTTTATTACCTAGCTGAAATAAGTTATGTAACTAGACGTCTTTCCTAAACAGACGTAGAAACTAGGTATTTGTGTATATAATTGCAAAATATTATGTTTTTTTAAAGGTCTTTCTCACTTTTACCAATTACCCTTAAATAATAGTGAATATAAATATTAAGGTTGAGATTTATAAATGTATTGTATTCTTATGTTTCTTTAGTTTTTCAATAAAGAATGTTCTTTTATGGGTTATATATTTTCTACGCCATCACCTTTTTCAGTCCTCCCAGATAAGTGTTGAAAACACATTACTTTAAAATTACGTCAACTGACGTAAATAGCGTACTGTGACCGACAAAAATAACTGGCCAATCAAAAAATTATTAATTTTTAACTTTTGATTTGGAGAATACGTAAATACTGCTCATACAGAACACTAAAAATTCTAGAGGATATTATTTTTAGCAATTTTATTTGCTTAAAGTTTGGAATTTTGTATGGCATGTTTTGAACACCCTGTTTGCAACAGTTTATTGAAGAAGCACATTCTGGTGCCAAATTTTTTTTTTAATTTTGTGAACATCTCTTTTCGCCATGTGCCATTTCAAAATTTAAGCAGCACGCATTTTTATAACACTCTGTAGATTTCTTTGTTCGGTCATTTTCTATCTTTCCTTAATTCGGATAATTTAATAACTATTTAGAACAGTTTTGGTACATATTAGGCGAGTCCGCCTGTATGTCGGTCCCGTTTCGGCAATCTAGTATCTTTTAGACGGCAGCTTTCCGCATTCCACAGAAATCCTAGCCCGCACGTGGCTCTTGGTTCTGCACAGCAGGCTGATATTTCGCGGGAATCTCTATATAGTCGCAGTTGTAACTGGTGATTTCATAGCACGCAAAAACGCTCAATTTCTATCTATTCAAAATTTAGCCCGTGAGAGCGAGTGATAAAACCTTACCGATTTTTTATGTAAAACATCTGTCGATATTTTTCGAACCGAGGCAGCTGCGGTAGTGTGACACGGGTCCTTGGCTCCCCATTAGTCGCTCCGGCCGCGTGTGACGACAGCTGGGCTCGTGTTCACACTTAGTGGCTTCGAGCGGTAGACAGCACTTGGCTAGCTTCGAGGTTACGAGTGTCTTTGTTGGTGGTTCCGCACGGGCTTGAGTTGGTTCATTCATCAATATGAAGGGGGGTTACGCCTAATTTTGTCCGTCAGTGTTTAGACGGGATTGATCGCCAAGTGATCCAAGTAACGGCTTTGCCCATTTCTATGTTTTGCCAAGGGGGCATAAACATTACACCCACGCTTGATTCATAAGGGGAACATTCCGGAGGCCACTGCAGCAATAGACGACGCCTACAAGTAGCGCTTTCCTTCTGTCCGTTTCGCCAACATGTGCCAAAATTAACATTAATGTTGCCCGTCGATTCTCTGCGAGCTGTCTTGCTTGCTTTGACATTAAATTCATATAAAGTACGTACACGGCTTCGCTGCGAGCTGTTTTGTGTGTCTTGCATTAAACTCATAGAAAGTACCTACAGCGCTTCGCTGCGAGATGTTTTGTTTGTCTTGCAGTGAATTCATATAAAGTACATACAGTGCTCCGTTGCGAGATGTCTTGTTTGTCTTGCATTAAACTCACATAAAGTACCTACACGGCTTCACTGAGAGCTGTTTTGGTTGTCTTGCATTAAACTCGTATAAAGTACCTACAGTGCTCCGCTGCGAGATGTATTGTTTGTTTTACAATTAAACTCGCATACTCGTGTCTGGTACACCCACGCTTGAATCTCACGCGGGTGTAATATACTTGTAATATACTTGTCGTAATTTAGCTAGAACTAATTTTTTACTGTTGTACGCCTCAGTATGCGTCGTAATTTTTAGGCAAAGCGCTTCCCAGCTGGGCGTATTCCATAAGTAGTTAGTATACGTGCCGACCACGTCGGTACCATGTAAGCTGTTATTTGGTCATGTGAAGTGGCGGAATAGATGTATTAACTGTACCGTCTTATGATTTTTCTTTTTGTGTCTTGTGAATGTTTGTTTACAGGGTGACTGAGTCACGATCGATGTAAGGTGAGGCCCGGACGTGGTGGACGTGCGTTGCAGGTAGGTTGTTGCGTTTGTCGCTGCGCTGTGGCTTTCAGAAATAGTTATTTGAGTATTTATAGCCCCGTTTGACCCTCAAGGTTCGGTTGAACGTGGATCTTGTGGCGCCCATTTATTTGGTAACACCCTATATATACCTCAACACGCTTGCTCTGCGGTGTCTCGTTTTAGGACCCCGGACCCCTCCCTGAGCTTATCTGAACCGAGGCCTTTAGCCTATTTCTTACGATTTCCAGGGTAAGCGTGCACATTTCCCGGACTTGTCTAGTTATTTGGTACTCAGACAGCCGTGAGTGTCGCTAAGTCAGTTTGATACCGTAACAAAAATTGTTTCAAAAATTGATATGTGATATCCAAGCAGTGTTTTAGGCGAATATCAGAGTAATCACTTAATGTCAAATTTTTAAACATCGGACTCTTCATTTAAAAGTTGTACATTTTTTCCGCCAATCGTACACATTGACAAAATTTTGTTGAGCAAAGTCAAACTTTCCATTACATCAGCCGTTGCTAGGTAATTTACAATAAAACTATTCATAATATTCCCCTCCTAGGCAGGGAATATTCGAGTACTATTTCCTAATTTTTTAAATTACTCTATCGATCGGCGGAAAAATAGCTTTGTTTCGATTAGGTGGGCCGATCCCGGAGTGAAGCAAGTCCGTAACCTTAGTCAAGTTCCAAAAATAAGTTTAGCTAATATTTTGGATCCGCATGCGGTTCGTATAAACTAACAACAGATTCGATAAAATTATTTCAATTCCCCCAACTGGGGGCGGGCTGCTATAGGGACCTTCCGTCTCTCTTCACCCAAGAACGGGAGTTATAGGATGGGTGAGAGATGCGGCAGCAAGCTTTTGAAGAAAATTGCATAACCGGAAGTACGGTGTTTACTTTTGTGATTTTTCAGTTTTTTTTCGATTTTTTCAAAAACAACTATAAATATTTTTTTCAAACTTTACATTTCTATAACATTTTTAATATGTATTGATGTGAGATAAGTGATTTTCCAGTTGAATACCCCTAAAAAGGGTTTCTTTTGTTTTCTTTTCCATTATTTTTATTAACTCTTATTTTAAATAGAACACCCAGTATATTATTACATTTTTGAATTCAGATTAAAATCTTAGAGAAAATTTGTCTCTTGAACTAACGCTCTATTTTGTACCATTTTTGTAGAATTTATAATTTTTGAAAAATTTTGGCAAATGCTTAAAAATTAAAAATCAAATTTTTGGCTAATTAAAAAATCACTGTAAAAGAAAGTGTAACATGCACTTATTTGGAACTCGATATCTTTATCATCAGGAAAGATTTTTAATAAAATATGTATTACTTGAACTCACTGTATTAACCGAAAGAGTAAGTTTAGAGAAAAATTGCATTTAACTTTTTTTTATTATTTTATGAAACTTGATACCCTTTCCAATTTATAGTACTTGTTTTTGAAACACCTTGTAGACTACCAGTTGTCTTGGAATCCCCACATTGCTATCCTAAATACATCATTGTGGGCTCAGCTCAGTAATTCGAATCATGTATGGAATTACATTTCGCGAATTTTGTAAACAAAAATTTATAGAAAATAGAATATTAACAATGACAAGCATGTAACTTTGAAAACAAACGCAGCATTTTTACAGAAACCGATTTACATTAGATAGACACGAAAACATTCACCACTACGATACCCGCAATAAAGAAAATTTTGTCTTACCGATATAAACATAGTTACAATCAAAAAACCCCGCTCTATAGTGGAATATAGTAATTTTTGTATTAAGTGCGCGAAATGAGTGTTTTTTTATGGCGCGTGAGAATGTCAATTTTCGCCGAGACCGTTAGGTCGAGGCAGAAAAGTCATTCAAACGCGCCATAAAAACACGAATTTTACCACGAAATACAAACAACGTTTTTTCTACAGCCGTCAAAAAAATAATAAAAAATTCTCTGCAACAAAATCATACCTATATAGCAAATAAGTAGAGTAATATTATTATGTACCTACGTAACGTTTTATATCTGGGTAGCGGTGGACACCCCTTCTCGATCCCGGAAGGTCCACTTCAAGAACGGCGACCTTGCCCTTAGCGAGCTCTAGGATTCTTCACATTCCCGAAACCGGAAGAATCCAAGTCCTAATCTCTATTCCCTACCAAGTACACCATACACGTCCCCTATCCGTATCCCAAATCCTATCTGATCTTCCAATCTTCCAATCCGCAAAACTAGCCAGCGTGGAAGATTAAGGCTAGAAAACCCTCAAAGACAAACAAATGGCGAGTTTTGTAAACATCTGATTGGGACCCCAGGTGGGTAAATCAAAATCCCACCCCTCTACTGAGGGCTGCCTCGCGGAATATGGGGGAGGCAAAAACTCGTTGAAGACGCATACCAACAAAAATTTGAAAAGGAAAAGGAAAACAATATCTAAACAACAAATAAAACTAAAAGTCGCTACCTATAATGCCAGAACAGTAGCAACAGAGGAAAAACTAACTGAAATCGAAATGGAACTTAGCAAGATCAAATGGGACTTAATCGGTTTAAGCAAGGTCAGAAGGAGAAGCGAAAACCTAGAAACATTAAAATCAGGTAACACATTCTACTATCTCGGAGATGAACATGAATCAAGAGGGGGAGTAGGGTTTCTTATACATAAACGACTATCGGAAAACATTAGTGCCATCCATGCAATATCCACAAGAGTGATATATTTGATCTTACGACTAAACACTCGGTACAATCTAAAAATTATACAAGCATACGCACCGACCTCGGACCATAAGGATGAGGAAGTAGAAACATTCTACGATTATATAACCAAAGCATTAAATCAAAACCTTGCCCACTTCACAATACTATGTGGTGATTTCAATGCAAAAATAGGGATAAAATCCGATTCAGAGTATGTTTTAGGTAAATTTCGTAGTCCGGGAATAAACGAAAGAGGAGCTACTCTGTTGAACTTTCTATTGGAAAACAACCTATTCCAGATGAATAGCTTCTTTCATAAAAAACCCCCACAGAAGATAGACGTGGAGAAGCCCGAATGGCAAAACACGCAACGACATCGATTACATAATATCGAACCAGACATATATAATCAAAGATGTGACAGTATTGAACAGCTTTACAACCGGTAGCGACCACCGAATCATCAGAGCTACAGTAGAGATAAACACCAGCAAAGAAAGAAATAAAATGGTAATGAAAAAGAAAATAAAAACATGGACACAGCCTAAAGATGAACAGAAATTTGTGGAATATATTAACAAAAAACTAAACGACATATCAACAAATGACATAAATGAATTGAACAACTCAATAACGAACATAATTACAGAGGCCCAAGAAAAATTTTGCGTACGAGATGGAAAAGAAGAAAGGATCAGCATCTAGACAAAGAATAAAATAGAAAATAGAAGGAAACTACTACAAGATAAAAACGCAAGCCAACAAGAAGAAGTTAACGGTTGGCAAAAAATAAATTATAAAATTAAAAGACAAAAAAAAGAGATAGTGAAGTCAAATAGAGAAGAAATAATCAACATCGTAGAAGAATTCTACGAGACATTATATAAAAACCAGTTGACATTAAAGCTAGAAGAACAAGCTACACTGAAAATTACAAATCAATGATCGGAAGATATTCCCGAGATTTTCGAAGCAGAAATCCACCATGCTCTGAAGAAAATGAAAAACGGTAGAGCACCAGGCGAAGACGGAAAGTTGATAGAGTTTTTTAAATTGGGGGGACCTTCTCTTATAACAGAAATCAAAAAACTGTTTAACCTAAGTTTAGAAAAACAAATCATCCCCACCTAATGGAACAACTCTATAACTATCTTAATCCATAAAAAAGGTGATATAACGAATCTAGAAAATTATAGACCTATCAGTCTTTTAAGTCACTTATATAAACTCTACAAGCGTATAATCACCAACCGACTAAAGAAGAAACTGGACTTATACCAAACAAGAGAGCAAGCAGGTTTCCGCTCTGGCTACGGAACCAACGACCATCTGCAAAGTATCAAAACCCTCATCGAAAAAACTATAGAATACAATCGTCCCTTAAACGCAATTTTCGTAGACTTCCAAAAAGCGTTCGATACCGTAGAACTAGTATCAATCCTTCGAGCACTAAAAGAATGCAGAATCGACCAAGGATATTCCAATATTATCTATAATATCTATGAAAACGCAACAACAGTTAAACTACATACCAACACTATAGTCCAGTCACTATGTCCAAAAATAAGGCCTTTGCTGGAAAGTGAAGGAAAATTTGGAATTCCTTTTTTGGGGTGTTTGGGGGGTCTGGCAAAGCTTAACCTCGCTCCTACGCGAAAAAGTAATAGAACATAAATTGTAGAACATTCAAAATTCTTACAAAGATGTCTACATTATTTTTATGTAGTGTTAACGGGAACCGATTTATCACAAAAAAATCAAACGCACCCATTTATCAAGATAGCGGAAATAGCACATAGGAAATTTTGGTCGACAACTTGAAGTTAAACTTTGCTGGACCTCACCAATACCCCAAAAAAGAAATGTCAAATTTCCCTTCACTTTCAAGCAAAAATGACATAGTGACTGGACTACTAAGAGAATAAGAATAAAAAGAGGAATTAGACAGGGAGACATTATGTCTCCAAAACTCTTCACCACAGTTCTAGAACACGCATTCAAAACTTTAGAGTGAGAAAATAAGGGAGTGACTATCGATGGGGAAAGACTAAGCAACTTAAGATTTGCAGATGACATAGTTTTATTATCAGATAACTTAAGTCACTTAAGAAAAGCCAGAGAAATGTTAGAAGAACTACTACAAGCAACACATAAAGTAGCATTAAAAATAAACTACAACAAAACAAAAATGATGACCAACTTAGTACCTAGCGAACCTATAAAAATAGAGGACGAGGTAATTAAAATAGTCGATAAATATACCTAACTAGGTCATGAAATCAAAATTAGTAAAGACAACCAGACATGCGAACTCTCCAGAATAATAGCTTTAGGCTGGGCAGCTTACGGGAAACTCAGAAACATATTCAAAACTGACATTCCCATAAGATTAAAACGAAGAGCCTTCAACCAATGTGTCCTACCGGTTTTGACATACGGGGCAGAAACACTAAGGGCCGGTTGCAGAAAGCAATGTTAAATCTGGTGTTAGCTGCCTAACTAACAACTGTTAAGAAACTGCAAATAACACAACGTAAAATGGAGAGATCAATGCTGGGGTTGACTTTAAGAGATCGAATCCGAAACGAAGAAATAAGGAGGAGAACGGGTGTAGAAGACATTATAATACACATAAAATTAAAATAGAGATGGGCCGGCCACGTGGCCAGATTACACGACAACAGATGGACGAAGAAAATTTTGGAATGGCGACCGATAGCCGACAAGCGTAGCCGTGGAAGACCGCCAACAAAATGGTCAGACGACCTTAAAAGAATCACAACCAACTGGATCGCAATGTCCCAGAATAGAGAAGATTGGAAACGTCTAGAGGAGGCTTACGTCCAACAATGGACAGAAGGAGGCTGAAAGATGATGAGATGAGAACGTTTTATATGTGTTGTAACTAAGGAAATGTTGTTCCAAAACAGTTTTTTCACTGCTAGCTATGAAGAAATATTATTTTTTTACGTGTTAAAAAAAGTTAAACTTCGCGCATCTATAGCGATGCATAAATGTCACGTTTTTTTGACGGCTGTAGAAAAAAATTATTTTTGAAACTGCCTAGTAAAGTTAAAAATGCAGAAAATTTAAAAACATTTCAATCAAAACTGAAAAATGGTTATCCGATAAGAGTTACTTGTCTACCAAGGCACTGAAGTTTAACTTTTATCACGAATGTGGATTTAGTGGATTTAGCCGATGCCCGTAGGACCAAGGTAAATAAACCACTTGAGGGAAAAAACGAACTTCAGTGCCGAAGTGTACATTGTTTTTTTTTAAATCGAAAAATCGTGAAATTTTAACCAACTTTTGTAGGTTATGTTGCCGTTGGTCGTCGTTTATCTGTGACTCCGCAACCTATAAAAAGCTGCCGAATTTTTCGTATTTCAATGACAACTTTGAGGTTTTCTCCCGATTTAAAAAATAGTATATTATATATGTTATTAGGAGCAAAAGTTATATTTCATGTGGCGAGGCTGGACGGTACAGCCGAGCACATACAAAGATCCTTTTGCTCCGAATAACATATAGTATTTTTTCTTCAAACGTTTTTATAACAAATTATTTACAACTTTGTGAACAAAATTCGAAGAAAATTACTTGATCTCGTCAGCGGCAGATAATATTATCTGCCGCTGACGAGCGGCAGATAAAGTTATTATCTGCCGCTGACAAACTTTATCTGCCGCTCGTCAGCGGCAGATAATATTATCTGCCGCTGACGAGATCAAGTAATTTTCTACGAATTTTGTTCACAAGTTGTAAATAATTTGTTATAAAAACGTTTGAAGAAAAAATACTATATGTTATTCGGAGCAAAAGGATCTTTATGTGGCTCGGCTGTACTTATCTGCCTCGCAAGCTCGGCAGATAACCGTCCAGCCTCGCCACATAAAATATAACTTTTGCTCCTATAACATAATATACTATTATCCGCAAACGTCATAAAAGTGACAACTTAAGTGTCTTTATTGACAAGGTGAAAGTGTCAACTTTATCTGATTAAGCAGATTAAATTGCAACTTTTGCGTACTTTATGTGCCTAATCACATAAAATCGTTGCTCTCTTTCTTTCTTTCTGTTTGTTCGCTATCTCCTCCGAAGATACTGGACCGAGTAAATTGTATGATGGCTTAAAATTTGCTAATTTTTAGACTTAGATCGTAAGCCGGTTTTTATTTTCAAAAAGAGTACGATAAAGTTTTAATTTAATTAAATTCCTTTAGCAGCGGAGCGGAGCATTTGTCGCCGTGGGTTATGGTGTGACAACTGCTGTGGCCGTGTGCTATTATCTCGGGCGATTCAGTATGTTCATATATCATTATAGTAGCGCGTTATTTAAACAAACCGATGTTGGCGCAAGGGTAGAGTGCTAGCCTGTCACGCGGGTGGTCCGAGTTCGATTCCCGGCCGATGCGTTCTTTTTTTAAAATTTATATTAATGAAATTCATCTGATACGTTTGCGGATAAAATAGTATATGTTATTCGAAGTAAAAGATACTTTATGTGGCTTAGCTGAATTATTTGCCTCACTAACGTTCGGCTAAATAAACTTCAGCTTCGCCACATAAAGTATCACTTTACTCCTAATTACATAATCTACTATTACATTACCCAAGAAAAAATTTATGCAAGTGCGTATCCGTAACGTACCAACTCCTCTAATTCAGGATTTGATATGCACATAGGGCTATTATTCGTTATAATATTAAGTTATACATATTTAGTCAGTTTGTGTTATAGAATATCTTCTTGAATATTTAGGGGAAAAGAAATTCTCAATTTTTATGACTATTCAACTCACCCCTCCATTGTTAACTATTCACCAGTCATAATTTATATTCTTGTTATTTGCAACAATTCCGCTAGCGGAATTTTAACGATTATTCAACGCTATAGTGAACGAACCAATGAAAATTCTTCAATTTATCAGAAACTGCCAATCAAAATTGACTGTCATTGAAAACACCTAGGGCCGGTTACAGAAAGCAATGTTAAGTCTCATGTTAGCTAACGTCGCGTCAAAGTGAACAAAATCGCATCAAATTTTGTTTACTAATGTATTAGTTACCATAAGCATTTGAGATTTGATTCGTTTTTGTTCACTTTGACGTCGCGTTAGCTAACACCAGACTTAACATTGCTTTCTGCAACCGGCCCCTAATGGCACATGTTTTCACGCGAGCCCGATCGGTTTCAATGATTTCAATTTAGTGAGTAGCCTTTGACTGACATTTCGCCAAAACGTCAAAGTCAAAGTTTGCAAAATCAGCGTCGTTCTAGAAACTCATAATAATCGTGTTTGAAACTCCAGTATTGAATTAATAGTGGAAAACGTTAAAAATGTGTGCTGTCGAACACGGTAAAGGTCATCTACCCATATTGTTGAATAATCTTTCCAAATACCACTCAAAGCAAAATTTTGTAAGATAATTTATTTCAACATGTAATTATTGAAATTTCTCTCAACAAAAACTGCTCAAATTTCACTCGACTGCGGTCTCGCGAAATTTTTTAACGCAGTTTTGGTTTCGCGAAATTTAAACGCAATCATTTGCATGTGAACGAAAAAAAATCTCAAACAATTTTCACCTTTTGTGGTATTATCCTTGATTATTCAACAGTATAATGAACGAACCAATGAAAATGTTCACTTCGTCAGAAACAGAGTCCATCAAAATTGACTGTCTTTGAAAACACCTAATGTCGCAGTGTTTCCACGCGACCCCGATTGGTTTCAATGATTTCAATTTAGTGAGTTGCCTTTGAATGACATTTCGCCAAAACGTCAAAGTGAAGTTTTCAAATCGGCGTCGATCTAAAAACTCATAATAAACGTGTTGGAACCTAGAGTATTGAATTAATAGTGGAAAACATTAAAAATGTATGCTGTCGAACACGGTAAAAGTCATCTATCCATATTGTTGAATAATATTTTCAAATACCACTCAAGGCAAAATTTTGTAAGAGAATTGTTTTCGTCATCATGCAAATTATAGAAAACGCCTTCGGCTCGTGACATTTTGATATGATATTGTTTCGTGAAATTTAAACGCAATATTTTACATAGAAACGACAAAATATTTGTCAAAAATATATCCACTACTTGTGGTATTACCCTTGATTATTTTTTAAACAGTCCTATCAGCCAATAGCAATGAGAAAAAATTTCAAATCGACCAATAGCATCAAAATTACACTGACTATTTGCTGGTAGCAAATTACAGCGACTATTTTTTCACAAACCATTCAAATCGTTTTTCTGCTGTAACACAACTAGCTAAAAGTAGAGTAGGTGAGCAGCAGTTGTTAAAAATAACAGAACACTCATCTGGAAGCTCCATCAACCCAATCTACAACTTGAACTGTTTCAAAAATAATCACGCCGAATTACATTCGTGGTAATAATTATTTTTTTATAATTTTAACTAGAATAGCACTCATCTTTGTTGCTATTAAGAAATCCCACTCGTAGACTTCGTCCGCTCGTGAGATTTCTTAGTACCAACAAAGATTCGTGAATCTAGTTAAAATTATCAAAAAATTATCACCACTTATGTAATTACTTGAGAATTTATTTTAACATAAATGTACACTTATAGGAAAAATTGCAACTTCAAAAGTAGGAATCTCGACTGTTTAAAGAAGAGACTTTAAAAACCCAAATTTTTATTATAAAAGGCAAGATCTTTATTCTGGAAAGTTTTAAATATAAAAGTCCATATCTCTACTTTAAAAGGTCTTGATTTCTAATTTAAACATGATCTCCAGAGTGAAGGTAAAAAGGTCTAGTATAAAAGGTGTTTTAGTTTAAAAGTAGAATGTATATCATTTTTTCCATTGAGGCTCATCAAAATCTAATATGAGAATACACACGTTTAAAGCTAAAATTCTTAATATAAATTTAGATTTATTTGTAATTTATTGTTTTTATCTAAAAAATCCGTTTATGTTCTAACGCTATATCAAAAATAACACTGCTAAATAATAAATACCTTTAAGCTTTTGGGGTTGTCTTGGAGTAACTGCCCTCATACAAACGGAACCGCCGCAAGCAGTCCTGCAGCATTTTGTATCCCCTCGGCATTGCTCATCCCTGTGACAAGTTATTGCACAAACTCCTACGTCGGTAGGGGGCGGACAATCTCCAGGTTTTCTTTGTGCAGTGACAAAGGCAACCAAAGAAACGAATAATAAAAACGAAATTAAGGAAGGGTGCATCTTCACAACTATATTTATGATAGGTTATAGGTTGTCTCCACCTTGTTACTTTAAACACCGGAGCAACACTACTAGTTAAAAAGAAAACACGTATAACCGATTTATTATCATATTGGTTTTATTTATCACGGATCCGCCACACGGGAAACCACAACTTTTGAAACCTGCAATTAGCAAACTTTTCGTTGAATTCTGAAAGCGGACGTCGTGGTTAATTGTGGTTATATTGTTCCCATGCTTAGAAAAGTTTGGGATATCCTATACCTACGCAATGCCAGAATAATAATTACCTAATTTAAGAAAAGTATATTAGCTATAAAAGTGAAAAAGCATAGCGATTAATTTATGAACTGTGAGAGTTCTCAATAACTTGTAACTTATAAGCTGTTACTATTGTACGTAAAACATCTGAGTTTATTATTTTATAATTTCGTAAAACAGATATTTACTAATATTGGAAATATACACAATATTTAGGAGGATACCTTAGGTAGTTACCTATTGTAACAAAAATACAACTTTGCGATGCATATTTTACATACAATAGCTAATATGCATCCTTGCAACTTGACTGTTTAAAATTTACAAAATGTCAGGAATATCTGAAATTAAATATAATTTATATAATATAATTTTACAATTACATTAAAATAAGAATAAATGTCAAAACTATGAAAGTCAAACGTATAAAACGTATAACATCTATTCTCAATGATAATGACCATAATAGCTATTTATGCAACAAGTGCTAAAAGTTGACGTTTATGCACGCGACATGATAATTATGAAACGAAGCCGAAGGCTGAGTTTCATAACATGTCTCGTGCATAAACGACTTTTAGCACGGGTTGCATACAATATTTTATCTACGACCTGAATTTTACTGTTATTAATCCATAAATATCGATTTAACAAAGGTTTGCATCTGCGACACTTCTAATTTATGTCATAATAAACAGTAGGCCTTGGCGCGCGGGCAAATGTTTGCGAAGCCAGTACTGTCAAGGTCAGTTACGAAAGGTAATTATTAATACTCCACATCTGACTGTATTCAGTACATAACGCTTTAATTATTTCAAAAACACTTTACCTGCTACACAGCCAGCTAATCTTAATCTAATTTCAGCAGCCCAGGTATCGTTTCTTTCCACGCACGTTTGCAAAATGGCTTCCTTGTTTGAAATTGTCTTCACCTTATATCCTAAAGCTAGGAATTGAAAGGACGGTCGCCATCGATGAGGGTTCTTTTTATTCTTTTCCACTTCGTATTTTTGTCCACAATACAGGCAGTCATTTTTAAAATTGAAATTTGGCACTTCTGATCGCCTCTGCATTTTCGTTGTTGAAGTTACCACTTCGGTAACAGCATTTCCTGGCGATAAACATCTCTTCAAGTTCTTCAAACTTTTGATCTTCATACACTTTACTGCACTTTATAATAGTTTTTATGCGCTGGGCACCAGCAACGGAAAGTTTTTAACTTTTTTTTCACAAGCATATTTAAAGTTAAAAAACACTTGTTTTCACTCATATTTAACTAGACGTTACACTATACTCAAATCTGAAAACGAAATCGCTATTAGAGATCGTACTACCATGATACAGGAATATTTATGCTTGGTATACCTAAGAAACCTTCTCCAACTTTTGTGTGTCTGTTTGTTGATTCAGCCAAAAATTGTTGGGACACTCTGTAGCTGTCATGTAGCTCTACGTTGTTATTTTTAGATGAATTTTGAACTGGAACACAAAGTATTCTCATATCAGAAATTCATTAATATTATTAAGAATTTATAACACAGATTATTTAAAAACCCTGTATATGGCTGAAACTTGTATAAATAAATAAATTCAATACGTTAACGCACAATTAACCACACAATAATAAAGAACTATTCAAGTTTAAAGCCAAAAACATACAATCATTTTATTGTTATGAAACACCCTGTGTATCTCAAGTTGCTCAAAGATGCCAGCTTGTCATCAGTCGGATTTGGTAAATAGACATATAAATCTACGAGAATCCTTTAAAAAAAATTAATACGAAAATTTACACGGTTCCGCTGCCGGACTATATTATCTCTATACTAGCAACCAGTGAGACAAATGTCTCATTTAATAAAACAAAAAAGACCGTTTTTCAAATAGAACGCGTATTAAATAAAAACAACAAGCAAAAAGTTATTAAAGTTATATGTTTGGAATGGTCATGTCAGCTCAGGAACCGAATTTCAGTCACGTGAAACTTCCGGTTTTCGAAAAATCACAAAAAGACCGTTTTTCAAATAGAACGCGTATTAAATAAAAACTGTACCCAGACCTGGAAGGTGTCAAAGTGGTTGCCTAGCCGATCGACGTTTTAAGGCGCAGAGGGTGGCAGCTCCGTTTGGCTGCTGAAACATTTTTATTTAATACGCGTTCTATTTGAAAAACGGTCTTTTTTGTGATTTCTCGAAAACCGGAAGTGTCACGTGACTGAAATTCGGTTCCTGAGCTGACATGACCATTCCAAACATATAACTTTCATAACTTTTGTCTCTATCTCTTACGGTTTGGTTGCTGAAACAGCGTCCCGGACGGACGGACAGACAAGTCTATTAGATAAAGGATATTGTTTTGTTATTCGTTGCCTTCGGTTGAGTTGGTTGTTTTGTTGATAGTGGCACGTGAAAGTAGATCAGTAATATAAAAACTGGACAAAAGAATCAAAATGCGCCCCGGAGCAAATTGAAAAACAGAAAAATTCGATTGAATTGATTAATAGGTAATTTTATATCTATATACATATTTATATAAAAAATATATAATTTTTCACTTTTAGTTTTGTATATGTACTGTTTTTGTTCCTCGCTAATTAAATAATAAAGGTATTATATATGTACATACCTATAGTAGTACCTATATACAATATTCAAATAGATATGTGCTTTTAAAAAAGCTGGTTTTGATTTTACATGACAACCCCCCCCCCCCCCCCATTCATAGGTGTTTAGCGACGCCCCTGTAATCAGTAGTAATACTACTTCGATATTATCGAGTTACATGCCGAATGATCACTGGTATGATAATATGCCTCTAGGTAAGAATCTCATTAACGGATGGACAAAATCTTCTGCTGAAGCAACGGTTTGGATATAAGAGGAACAAAAATCACTAACCACTTCAATAGGTTCACTGCAGTCAGTCAGTTGGCTAAAAGTTGAGCTCAAGAACTATTATAAATTACAGGTCATAATAACGCCAATTCTATAAAACCGTATCTAAAGATTGACCAGGAACATCACAATAAAATTATTAACGATATGCGTGGAAACACCCCTTCAATAATGTAAATCAATATGTCATCAGTAAATTCATTTAATTTTACTAATTGTTCTTTTAATAATTGTGTTTTCAATAAATAATTTTTTAGTAAATAATTGTGAATAAAGAATTTCAATAATAATTATTAATATGTCACTTTCTTATGCCAAGTTTTTGACAATTTGCAATGAAGTATTTTAAGATGTCATATTCTTTTCATAATTGCACTTCCACTAAATAAATGTAAATAAATAGTTTCAACAGCAAAAAATTGTCTAACCGAATATCCCTAGACCATTGATAAATACTTATAATTTTATTACAACTTCCTCAAACACGTTGCTTTTAGGTTTCCAAGCAACCTGCTTTCGAAAACTGCAATAAAATTATTTCGTAATTATCACTGGCCTGAGGATATTATAGCTGAGTTAAAATTTAAAATGGATTTACTCTAAAAGTACATAACCGCCTATGGGATAATATTTTAATGTAATCGCACAACACATAAAACATGGCTTTGAAATGCAAACCAGCAAAAGCTGCATAGGTATAGTTTGCACATCCAAATCTCGTTTCTTATTTTTAAGGTTATATGTAAAATTCGTTTATTTCTGTGCACTATTCGTCGAAATGTATATAAAGCATCAAACAACTCTACGTTAGTTATCAGATACGTATTTGCTAAAAAATGCAAACAGTAAGGTTGAAAGGACATCAAAATTATTAACCATTGTTATCCCTCCCAGGTAAAGTATCTCACTCACTTTTGCATCATGAGCTAAAGTTTTTCCCTTACGGATAAAATGCCTCATTATTGACTTGTGGCCCACATAACTATTTATTATACAAGACGATAAAGTTAAATTTTAGCCACCAGTGAATCGTTTAACGTCGATACGAAGTCGAGACGTTAATTATTCAAGAGTGGATAATAATAACTTGACCGTTGCGTATAATACAAAATTTTATTCAATTCTTATAACTTCCATCAATAAATATCTAAAAAAACAAATTTTGTATTGATAGCCGTGAAAAGTCATAGTGACCATTTGGAAAGTACCGAGAGACCAAATACATTTATAATTATAGTCGCCTGTGATTCGTGTTATATGTTTGGCAGTACTGAAGTGTATTGTCAGTCTATGTCAAATTCGAGATTAGTAGGTTGGGTTTTGTTTGTTATTTGACACAGACTGGTGCAAAACTTAACAGCTTGACAGTGCTGCCAGCAATGCAGTAATAAGTGACATAAATAGAAAAAATCTGGTGTGATACACTCATACAACTGTCTTTTACAGTGATCTTATAATTGGGCAAACATTTTATTTTTAATTTTTAAACATTTGTCAAAAATTTTCAAAAACTACAAATTCTACAAAATAGAGCGTTAGTTGAAGAGACAAATTTTCTCTAAAATTTGAAGCTGAATTCAAAAATGTAATAATATACATAATAATATATTCTATTTAAAGTAGGAGTTAATTAAAAAAAATGAGAAAAAAAACAAAAGAAACTTATTTTAGAAGTATTCAACTGGAAAATCACCTATCTCACATCAATACACATTAAAAATTTAATAAAATAGTAAAATTTGAAAAAAATCGTTAGAGCCGTTTTTGAAAAAATCGAAATAAACTGAAAAATCACAAGAGTAAACACCTACTTCTGGTTTGAGATTTTCTTCAAAAGCTTGCTGTCTCATCTACATAGTACACAAAACTTATATATGAAGTTTCAACGCCATACCTCTTTTCGTTTTTGAGATATTCTGTTCACAGGCAGACTGACAGACACACGGACAGACAGACACACAGACAGACCAATGAACAAAAACATTTTTTTGGGTTCAAGAGACTCTAAAACGTGAAGATCTGCTGAAAATTCAATTTCTAATTTTTGAGGTGAATTCAATACTTCCTTTATTGTAAAAGCAAGTAAAAACCGTATTTTATGCTTCTGAAATAGTTATTTAACAAACAAGTGTGTTAATGAGAGCAATTAATAATCGAGACATTTTAATGTGTGAGCGCTAGCGAACACGTTAATGGAAGAGATTATTAATCGCCGATTAACACACGAGTTAGATATTAGTATCATATATTAGTATCAAGTACACAAAGTGGAGTTTTGGGTCCAGGACAAAACGCCGAATGCCCAAAACGCCGAATCAATAATTCGTCCAAAACGCCGAATGCCATTCCGCCGACTAGGTCCAAAACACCGACTGCCATTCTGCCGAACATGTCCAAACCGCCGAACGACGCCAACTGACGTCACGTCGTTCGCGGACTTGGCGTCGGAGCCGAATACAAATCGAAAATTGTATTTGGTCCAAAACGCCGACAGCAGATCTATTCGGCACTTTGGCCATTCGGTAAAATGTGGACTGTCCAAAACGCCGAACCGATAATTCGACCAAAACGCCGACTGCCATTCCGCCGACTATGTCCAAAACGCCGACTGCCATTCTGCTGATCGTGTCCAAAACGCCGGCTGCCAATCTGCCGACTATGTCCAAAACGCCGACTGCCATTCTGCCGACCATGTCCAAAACGCGGACTGCCATTCTGCCGAACGTGTCCAAAACGCCGACTGCCATTCTGCCGACTAGGCCCAAAACGCCGACTGCCATTCTGCTGATCGTGTCCAAAACGCCGACTGCCAATCTGCCGACCATGTCCAAAACGCGGACTGCCATTCTGCCGAACGTGTCCAAAACGCCGAACGGCGCTGACCGTCGTCACATCGTTCCCATATATCTAATACTTACTATATTGCTAGCGGCTATGAGTGGGAAACTTGCCAAGGAAGTGAGACAGACAACCAACTCTTCAATGTATAATGGTGAGCTGTGCGCAAGCGCGGCGGCGTCGTCCGCCCAATGGGGAAGTGGTCAAGTTTAAAATTCGCTTCTAAAGGCGGAGTTCGAATTCTCACGCATGCGCACCAGACGCGTTATACTCTAAGTGAGACTATGTCGGCGCCGTAATGTTTTCTGACGTTTCCAGGCCCTACTAGCAATATATGTGTATTATATATATGATCGTTCCTAAGGTATTTAGCCCAAGATGCCGACTGCACATCGATTCGGCACTTTGGCCATTCGGAAAAATGGCCTAGAACGCTAGTACGGACCTCGCCCAAAACGCCGACCGCGTTTGGAGTCGGCAGTTTGCCCGTTCGGCGAAATGTCTTGCAAGGTAATCGCTATCATGACCAAAACGCCAACTGCATGTACCAGCGGCAGTAAACAGTTTTGAAATTGCATTCTTGTAGATGACGTTGCAATATGGTGGGTTTGTTTATTTGATTAACTGTTTCTCACTTCAACACTAAAATTGAAAAAATGTTAGATGTTTCGATCAGACTCATTTATTTAGTAGTGCGTATTAAATTTTACCTAAATAATTAGAAACTCATCACAACATTAAAATATCTCTTAAAATGTGCACAGCAGTAGTTCACTTTTCAGTCCTCCCGATGGCACCTAGAAGCGCTTATTCACTATGGAAAACAAACTATTCGTGACTCATGGTGTGTAATTAATTCTGCAGCTACCAATATGTCCACAATACCTGCTTTTGTATTTACAACTGCCTATTTAATGCTTATAATGCCTCCTTTGCTACGTAGAATGACTGTATTGCCTAAATCGAGCATTTGTATTTGATTTTCAGTGCCCCTTTGCCTGTTTATTGTTGAGTTTTTTATGTTTACAAATCCGGTCTTTACTTATGATTAAGGTTTTGTTAATGCGTTTAAGATTTAGTTAAGTTTACGAGAAATGAAATTATTATAGAATACTACCACCACTTGCTGATGATTTTTCTCAGTATTCTGAATACGTTTATAGTTATATACTGTTTGAGGCTTTCGCGGTTACTCGAATTATTCTTCTTAATATAGAATTTCGGCTTAGACCGCGTAGTCTTTGTGGATAAATACTCAGCATTCTCTGGCTTAATGTGCCTTGCACCTTGTGAACTCGAGCACGGATCCACACTATGGTCATGTTCTTTGGTGGCTCGTGTTCTTTGAGTATCTTGAGAACAAGGATACTTAGGCAGATTTGGCATCGTTGTTGTTTGTGCACCCATATTAACTAACGTTTCACAAGACCTTGCAGCTTGCATCATCAGAGTAAAATTCGCACTAAGAACTGAAAGGTAAAGGTAAAAAGAGGCGGGCTGCTATAAGAACCTTGCGTTCCTCTCCAGTCAAGAACGGGAATTATAGGATGGGTGAGAGAAAGGAGGGGTGGAGAATGGAAGCGAGGCCAGGAAAGGTGGAGAAGTACTGCCCCGGCATTCGTCTCAGAGAAGATACTCTGTTGACACAGGAAAACCACCTAAAAACCTGAATCAGAGCAGACGGCCAGGGAAATCGAACTCTAGTCTTGTAAGCCCATCCCCACTTGTAAGCCGCCGAGCCCTGCTGCCTTGATACCTAGAAGTGGTTCTAGTCCAATACTAATGTCCTTGGTTCCGAGTCTGGCCAGTTCATCAGCTTTCTTGTTGCCCTGAACACCCGTATGTCCTGGAACCCAGACGAGTTCAACGTCCTTGTCTCTTGCCAGTTCTGCGAAAGCATCACCACATTCTTGGACGAGGGCTAGTTTTGTCCTGGGCGAGTAGATTTCTTTTAGTGCAGCTTGGCTATCAGAGAAAATATAGATTTTACGATCTGGTAACGTCCTGATCTCATCCTTAGTTGCCACTGATAGTATGGAGTAAACTTCTGCTTGGAATACCGAGCTTTCTTGTATCCCTGGGATTTCCACATATATTCCTGCTTCAGAGGATTGCCTTTCCACTATTCAGGAACCATCCGTACAGCATATCAAGGCATCCGGCTGGAATTTAACCTGTTTCTGCTCCCACCCATCCCTAGTTGGTATAGTGAGAGAATATCCTCTTTCCAACCTTAGCCGGGCTTCCACTTCGGTTACTTTGTAGGTTGACAAAAGTATTTCCCTTGTCGCCGCTTCAGCAGTCCTTGCGTGACCTATGCATATTCTTTGACTCTTCCAAAGTCCGCAACCCCCATTCTAAGATGGACAGCCATGACCTCCCTCTTTATCCAAGAGTCGATGCCCGGGAATCTAAGTATAATCTCAATGCGGCTGTCGGGGTTGTCGTGATTCCCAGAAAGGCTAGTCGTTGGACCTTTGCCAGTGTTAAGAAAATGGTGGGTCGTTCTACACTAGGCCGCCAAACCACTGATCCATATTGAACTCTTGGCTTTATTCTTCTTATGTACCATGTCCTTCCAGAACGTTGGTTACCAACAAAGCTAAGCGTACTTTATCGACGGCAACTCTAAAAGGTGTGCATGAGTTAATTTTGTACAAGTCGTGTAGATTTTTCAGCCACGACGTTTTTCTCCGGCCTGGTCTCCGGCTGCCGTCTATTTTGCGCTGAATGATGTTTTGTAGAAGCCGGTACTTTTTTCCCCTCATCACATGACCAAAGTACTCCAATTTCCTCTTTTTTATAGTGGAGAGGATCTCAGTGGTCTTATTTAAGCGCTGTAATATTGCCGCGTTGGTAATTCTTTCAGCCCATGTGACTCTTAGCACTCTCCTGTAGGCCCACATTTCGAAGGCTTCAAGACGTTTCTCTTCGTTTCTGGTGATGGTCCAAGCTTCCACTCCGTGTAGCAGTATGGAGAATACGTAGCATCTCAACAGTCGAATGCGTAGGGGTAATTTCAGATCTCTGCTGCTTAAGACGTTGCTCATTTTTCTGAAAGCTGCCCGTGCTTGTTCTATTCTTGATCTCACTTCTGTGTGGCTGTCTGCATTTTCTGTTAGAACACTGTATAAATATCTAAATTGGGGCACTTGCTCCAAGCTCACACCTATCACTTTGATATCAGCTCTGATGTTCTGCTGTTTGCTGACTACTAAAACTTTGGTTTTTTTATGTTTAGTTCTAAGCTAGCAGCTTCGCATCTTTCCACTACCTTATTTAAACTCCATTGTAGATCATCCGGATTGGAGGCTAACAAGACCGTATCATCAGCGTACCGCAAGTTATTTACCGGTTCACCATTAATGACAATTCCTACTGTTGCTTCCGAGAGTGCATCTTTGAAAATTCTTTCTGAGTATACATTAAAAAGTAGCGGGGACAGGATGCATCCCTGCCTTACATCTCGCTTGATGTTTACTTCTGGTGTGTCAGTTCCCCCTACTTTCACTATCGACATTTGATTCCAGTATAAATTTGCTATTACTCTAACATCCGCTCCGTCTAGTCCAATCAGCTTGAGACTCTCCACCAGGACATCGTGTTTAACTCGGTCGAACGCTTTTTGAAAGTCTATAAAGCAGACATAAATATCTACTGACATAACACGGCTTCTTTGTGCAAGGTCATTAATAGCGAATAGTGCCTCTCTGGTACCGAGGCCGTTGCGGAACCCAAATTGTGTTTCGCTTAAGTAATTCTCACATTTCGCATATATCCTGCCATGAATGATTTTCATAAATACTTTCAACAAATGGTTTATTAGACTGATGGTTCTATATTCATCGCACTTTTTAGCCGTGCTTTTCTTTGGTATTGTTATAAATGCAGATTTTAGCCAGTCGCTTGGAATTTTACCGCTGGTGTATATTTTGTTGAAAAAATCTGAGACTGCTTTAAGGCCGTCTTGGTCGCCAAATAAGATGCTTTTGCTTCCCGGAAATTCTGTCTTATTAATACCTGTTTAGCTTTATAGGCGTTTTTGCTGTGTTTTAGTAGTCTACGTTTCTCCATTAGATCTAATATTTCATCTGTCATCCAGGATCTTTTCTTATTTTGTGGTTTACGTTTAAGGTGTCTTGGCAGATGTTCTTTATTGTTGGTCTCATTTTGTTCCACTGGGTGTCAGCGTCTGTCGCACTCTCGTTGTGAGTTGTAAGGCATTCGTGCAACTGTTCTCGAACTATTTCCCTGAGTCCACTTTCAGTAGTGTGCGGTCTATGCGGCTTTGGTTTTGTTTTTTGATATTTTTTGTAGCTTGGTGTGAATTACCGCTACTAGACGATTGTGATGAGATCCAATGTCTGCTACTGGGTATGTTTTGACGGATTTTATGTTGTTTCTAAAACATTGCTTTACTAGGATAAAGTCATTTTGATTTCGGACAGTGACTTCTTCCGTCTTCGCATTCGACTTCCAGGTGTACAGTCTTTTTTGATGTAATTTGAAAAAGGTGTTTGTTACAGTGAGGTCGTTCACCTGGCAAAATTGAATACGGCGATCACCCCGGTCATTTCTGTGGCCGAGTCCATAACCACCCACTATGTTTTGACATTGATCTTTTCCCACTTTTGCATTAAAGTTGCCCATAACTATGGTGTTGTCTGCCTTTTTTACGAGAGATAATGCTTCGTTGAGATTTTTATAAAAGTTCTCGATCTCCTCTTCACTACTTCTAGATGTTGGTGCGTACACTTGTATTATGTTGGTATTAAATGGTTTTGAGTTGAGCTGGTTTAAAATTACTCATACAGATATCGGCCACCCCGTTATAGTGGGCTGCTTCTTCGTTTCCGGCGTATAACACCTTGTATTCATCAACGATACACTCTCCGCAACCCTTCCACCTCATTTGGCTGACTCCTAAGATGTCTATCTGTAGCCTTTTCATTTCTTTAATCGCATTATGAATTTTGCCTGTCATGTACATGATTTTTACATTCCAGGTGGCGATTCTCAAGCTGGTGTTATCTTTCTTTGGTTTTAATCTCGTTGCGCCTTTGTTCAACAATGCTTACAACACTTTTCCCCCCGGAGATCCGATTGGGGGAATTACTCCGGAATTGTTTTTAGTCTTGCCTGACATTGTTGGTTGTCTACTAGGGATATCCATAGAGATCTTTAATGTAGTAGTTTCCCGTTGCCTTCTGCATCCTATGCCGTTGACCATCTTTTGGTTCGTCCGCCTTTAGGAACAATTTCTCGTTCCAAGGGCAAGAGAGTGCCCTAACTCTTGTCAGCTCCTCCACCCGTGGCTGTTGGCTGACAGGAGGGGTCTGCTTATACCGGCAGAGACTCGGTCTGCTTGGCCGGGGACTGCTTATTCGCCAAAAAATGAAATTCAATGCTTATCTCGTAGCTCACCTCTATATCTAGAGGCCGTTCACGATCCGCCACCTGTGACCCCACGGCTTTATTGCCAATGTAAAGTCTGAGAGTTGATCCTCGAATTCTTATCCACCGCCCGAAGCAGTTGCCATAAGATTGCTATCGACTTACACACAGTTTTATCAACATGCGACCTCCAACTTAATTTACTATTCGGGGTTACTACTAAGTATTTTACCTCGTGCACATACATACACCTAATTCATGATGCTTTTTTTTTATAATTTGTTTTTGTAACACCACTACTTACTGAAATATTATTTTCTTTATTTTGTGATATTAACCTGTTGTACACTTTTATATTTGAAAATAATAAATTAAAAATTACTTAAAAGTTTAGTTGAAACGCAAAACGTAGAGGTACTAGATTGAATCTAGTAACTCTAGAAAAACGCAGAGCCAGTGTATATAGGAAAGTACCGCCATTCTTTGATCCGTGAAAATGCCGCTCTCGCCGCCAAATTTTACCAAAACATAATGTTAATCTAAAAGTCAGTAGGAATCTTTTATATTAGTGTGCTGAACCGTATACCAAAAGTCCTAAAGCGAAATATGCCGGCTTCATGTAATTTTTGACAAAAGAAAATTAAAAAAAGTAGTTTCCTTAATAATAATGCATATAATTTGCCATTGACCTCTTTGAATGTAATGGTAATTACCAACTGAGTTCATATTTTTTTAATTGAAATTTATTATGTATTTTGACAAATTCTGCTTACCGCAGAATGATCGAAGGGGGTAACAACGTGGCTAAACTATAAATCGGTGCGTGTCTACTGCAGACTGCACTTGCATTACTGTGTAACTTATACGCGCGCGGTTTTTTGTGATGTTATTGATATAAATTGGTGATAATAATGGAAAACGTTTGTTTTTACTGTAATAAACTACTTTAGTGAAGGGATGTGTGTGCTGGTAGGCAAATATTTATTTAAAAGATTATAAACAAAATCAGCTTTATGATTCAGATATGTCATTGTCTTCTGCAACTAAACTTTCAACAGATATGACGATCGAACAGTCTTTGATGCGCCTTATAAAAGTTCAGGGAGGTTTCACTCATGGCCGTGGTATATCTGATAGTCAGCTAGCATATTTCGTGCTCTCTTTTCCTGGATGTCTTAAAATTTGTAGTTCCGTTGAACTGACTGGTATTACTAGAACTTCAACAGAACAACACGTTGAACTTAGAGATTCAAGGAGATTAGTGGATGCAAAACATTTGAACCTTTTTATAAATTGGCTGTCGACCCGCTCTCCTATGCAGGAATGCAGTTCCTTACGGTCTTCATCATCTGGGTTGGTTGGAGATCAAACCATTAATTGTCATAATGTAATGGAATTCGGCAACCATGCGATGAAGGCAGTCCTCGGTTGCAGTTTCTCCGACATGAAGCTATCAAGAAAAAATGAAATGTTGCAGATGGTATCCTGTGGGTGTAAATCTGAATACGGGACTCGGTGTTCCAGTAGAACTGCAGGCCTTGATTGCTCAATAATGTGCATAAATTGCAGGGGTCGAAGCTGCAGTAACGATACTCCAGTAAATGAAGTTGAAGTCGACGGTGATTAAGACGAAATATAAGTAAGCAACCATATTATACTTAAAACGAAAGAAAGGAAAACAAGATTTAATTTGTTCTAGGTTCCGGCTCTACTCATTTTGTTGACACTAAGTTTTCATGTTTTATTCTAAAATAAAAATACATTGCAAGTAACATTTTTTTTCAATTTTGCTTTTACCTTTTTTGACCTTTTTCCAAACACTAAATAAGCTTCTGTTGGAACAAAGATTATTATTATTATTATTGTATACATGTATGAGATAATACATGAATAGTAAGATATATATGTATATACCTATTAAGTTATATATTGACGGCAAAACACGATATGTATAATAATATCTTGTATAAACCCGAAATGGATGGATGAAAACAGATGGCCAAAAAAGATGTTTCAATGGACACCACCTGGAAAACGTAAACGGGGGAGACCGAGACGCTCCTGGAATGAAGGAATGAGAAAAGCGATGCAGAAACGAGGATTGGAAGGAGAAGAGGCCAGGGACAGAAACAGATGGCGTTTGGCTACGGGAAGACGACTTTAGTTGTAGAATACCGTTTATATATATATATATATATATATATAAACCCGAAATACCCGCCTTTGCCTTTTTTCATCATGAAGCCGGCATAGGACCCCTTAGGACTTTTGGTATCTTGTTCAGTACACTAAATAGAATATTTCTACCAATTTTCAGATTTACATTATTTTTTCAAGGCCAAATCCTAATATGTCTGTTCTATGTCCTATCAGCAATAACTGATTGAGTTATGTCTAAAATTTTACTTGAAATTGGCAAGACTGTAAGTCTATAGCAAATTCGAAGTTAGCAGGTTATGTTTTGCATCCGTTTCTGTCAGAACTGACGCAAAACCTAACCTGCTAACCTCAAATTTGACATAGACTTACAGTCTTGCCAATTTTAAGTAAAGTTTTGGATTGCCAACAAACGTCACGTTGACGGAATTGTGTTACAAACCTCAAAGTGACGCATCTGTCAGAGGAATATCTACTGGCTCTGGAAATGGGTACTTGGTAACTGGTCTAACTGAAAACTGGTCTAAACTGAGTTAGACCAGTTTACACTTTTGTGTTCTTAAAACTGGTCTAACTAAAAACTGGTCAAAATGTAGTAGACCAGTTTACACTCTTGTGTTCTTAAAACTGGTCTAACTTAAAACTGGTCTAAATTGAGTTAGACCATGTTACACTTTTGTGTTCTTAAAACGGGTCTAAATTGAGTTAGACCAGTTTACACTCTTGTGTTCTTAAAACTGGTCTAAATTGAGTTAGACCAGTTTACACTTTTGTGTTCTTAAAACTGGTCTAAAGTGAGTTAGACCAGTTTACACTTTTGTGTTCTTAAAACTGGTCTAAAATGAGACTGTAAGGAATGTAAGAAGACTACATCTGGTCGAGACGTAAGAAGACGAAGCGTTTCTGTAAAAGTGATATAGCGGACCTTTAATAATAGCGGATCAGAGCCTGAATGGAGTAATGGCTTTCTTATTTATTGATTTTCGAGAGATTGAGATATGTGGTTTTATTGGGCGTAAATGGGCATGACACGTTCGTGTTTGGACCACGTGATTGGATGTTCATAATAGTTTAGAAAGCTATTTACGTTTGTTTTTTGTTTAATAGGAAATATATTGCAGGAAATCGTTTGATGCCACACGCTAATCATTAAGAAAATTGAATTATTCAATATGGTATCCAGCATGGCCCTCTAAAAGTAAAAACCAACAACACTGCATCAGATGATCGTTTCTTAATTTCTTTTGGCAAAAGGTGTGAGAAAATTTTGCAAGAATGCGAATCTTTTTTTATGCATTTCTCAGAAAATATTTCTCATAAAAATTGGTGCATGTTACTAAACTTACATTCCATGCATCCGATTTACTGATACGCTTAATATAGCGCGCTAAATCCAAATTTATGGAAAGCGTCTCTAGTAAAAAATATCAAGAAATAATATTAAGAGAAGATGAGGTTTTATATCTAAATCATGTATGACACGACGCTAAATTGTATGCAAAATTTACTTGTAAATGTTCATATACAATACTGCGAGCGGTCGACGAATTGCCGAAAATGTTTGTCAAAGTGTATGAGTGTTTATTGCTTCGATATAAATTGGTCGAGTGCGACAGCACGAGACCAATTTTGAAGCAATAAACACGAATAAACACTTTGACAAAAATTCATGCAATTCGTCGGCTGCAAGCAGCATTTGAAAATAAAAATCTGTTGACGTAAAATAAATTGTTTGTCAATTTTGACATTTCTAATATCATATTTGCTTAATTTTACAGAAAGTTAAATAAATGGAAGAGAAAAAATTGTCATTAAAACTCCGCTAGCGGAATTGTTGCACAATTTTACGCTGATTGGTGGCAAATGACATAAATACTAAATTATGATTGGTGAATAGTTAACTTGAAGGGGGTGAGTTGAATAGTCAAATAAATGCACTGATATTTTTTTTCAAAAACACAATTTCCTGTTTGCAACGTGTGCTAAATTTGATGTTAAATTTGGCAAGCGCACATGCGTAGTAGCAAGTCGAAACGGTGCCCTCTTAGAGGGTATTGGTTGAAATATACATTTGTTTTCATGTTATTTGTCGTTGTTAGCTATTTTCGGAGGTTAGCTTAGAGTATTTATCTTAGATAGGAGCGCCGACATTAAACACGCGGTTAAACAATGCTAATAAAATGCATGTTATGTTTATGTTTACATTCCGCGTTATGCGCTGCAGTTTAGTCTGATTGCTATACTTCTGCGCATCTTTACACGCATATTTACCAGACAATTTAGAACAAATTCTAAATATTTTACATAAAAATTAAGCGCAAAATTTAGCAGTCAATTTTCTGTATGCAACGGTGCTTAATATTTTTATGTCAACACATCTGTCGAATAATTCAAACAAACCTATGACAATGTAGCGTTGTTCTGTTTTCAGCCAATAAAAAAGAATTATATTGACATAACTACTAGTGGTTCCAAGCGACATCATTTTTCTACATAACCACTAGTGATCCTGGCGACATATTTTTTTTACATTATCACTGTGATGACAGTTATTATAATTTTTCGTTTTGGTTGCTCCTATGGAAACGAACTCACAACATCCAAATTTCACGTAATAAATTGCTCTCAAAATGAATTTTTTCAGTTATATTCGTTGAATTTTCAGTAGAACTATAACAAGTGCTTAAAATATTTCCATAGGGATATTTTTTAAGCACGCATTATATTTTGATAGGGAATATCACGAATGAAAAAACACAGTAAAGAAAACATTTTTATTAAAAAAATTACGAAACTAATATCTAAGTACTAATAGTTTACGGGTTTTTGTGATGACAGTGACATAAGTGGAAATTTTCCGGTAAATTTCCGATTATCAATTTTCGCCGTTACCATGGAAAATTTCCAACTAAATTTGCATAAAGGATATTCTCCTTCGAATACCATTCTTAGTCAAAGTTAAGTTGAATATTTTTGCGGAGGTATCACTACTCATGTCCATTGCGCAATGGACATTCCTGATACCACAGCAAAAATATTCAACTTAACTTTGACTAAGAATGGTATTAGAAGGAAAATTCAACGAATATAACTGTAAAAATTCATTTTGAGAGCAATTAATTACGTGAAATTTGGATTGTTGTGAGTTCGTTTCCATAGGAACAACCAAAACGAAAAATTATAATAGTGGTTATGTAGAAAAATGATGTCGCTTGGAACCACTAGTGGTTATGTCGATATAATTCTTTTTTATTGGCTGAAAACAGAACAACGCTACATTGTCATAGGTCTATTTGAATTATTCGACAGATGTGTTGACATAAAAATATTAAGCACCGTTGCGTACAGAAAATTTACTGCTAAATTTTGCGCTTAATTTTGTAAATTATTTAGAACTTGTTCTAAATTTTTTGGTAAATATGAGTGTAAAGATGCGCAGAAGTATCGCAATCAGACTAAACTGCAGCGCATGACGCGGAATGTAAACATAAACATAACCTGCATTTGATTAGCATTGTTTAACCGCGTGTTTAATGTCGGCGCTCCTATCTAAGATAAATACTCTAAGCTAACCTCCGAAAATAGCTAACAACGACAAATTACATGAAAACAATAGTTATTTTCATGACAAGCGTCGAAAGTAGCAAATATCGTGCGAGTGTTGATTAGACAAACGAGGGCGTAGCGAAGCGAAGCCCGAGTGGATCTAAAACACGAGCACAGATATTTGCACTTTCGAGCGAGTTATGAACACTATTTTTTAGACGACCACTCAAAGTAAATTCTATTTTTAAGAATTGTTTTTATTTCGTTTGCAAAATTGATCGTTATATTATTATTGGTACAATTATAAAAAATTAGAGCTTGTTGGAAGCAGAGCAACGAATAAAGCAAAAGCGTCAGTATTATTTGAATCACGGTCTGCTTAATTGTGTGACAAACGTCAAAGTGACGTTTGTCACACAATTAAGCAGGCCGTGATGTGAATAACTTTGTGCCGTTACGATATGACTAGCACGATATAATATTGTGCTAGTGTATGAAATTGTCAACTTTCTGTAGTAGGCTGCTATCGCGATAATGTTACTTTCATACGTGGTCGTCTAAAAATGTATATTTTAACAAATACCCTCTAAGAGGGTACCGTTTCGACTTGCTACTACGCATGTGCGCATGCCAAATTTAACATCAAATTTAGCACACGTTGCAAACTGGAAATTGTGTTTTTGAAAAAAATTATCAGTGAATTTATTTGAAAATTTACAAGTAAATTTTACATAAAATTTAGCGTCGTGTCATACATGATTTAGATATAAAACCTCATCTTCTCTTAATATGATTTCTTGATATTTTTTACTAGAGACGCTTTCCATAAATTTGGATTTAGCGCGCTATATTAAGCGTATCAGTAAATCGGATGCATGGAATGTAAGTTTAGTAACATGCACCAATTTTTATGAGAAATATTTTCGGAGAAATGCATAAAAAAAGATTCGCATTCTTGCAAAAATTTAGCAGACTTCTACTTCCGGGGCGCCAAAATTCGATCACCCTGTACAAGTGTTGGATCTTATCCATTGCAGTGTTTTTTAAACACAATTTTCTCACACCTTTTGCCAAAAGAAATTAAGAAACGATCATCTGATGCAGTGTTGTTGGTTTTTACTTTTAGAGGGCCATGCTGGATACTATATTGAATAATTCAATTTTCTTAATGATTAGCGAGTGGCATCAAACGATTTCCTGCAATATATTTCCTATTAAACAAAAAACAAACGTAAATAGCTTTCTAAACTATTATGAACATCCAATCACGCTGGTCCAAACACGAACGTGTCATGCCCATTTACGCCCAATAAAACCACATATCTCAATCTCTCGAAAATCAATAAATAAGAAAGCCATTACTCCATTCTGGCTCTCATCCGCTATTATTAAAGGCCCGCTATATCACTTTTACAGAAACGCTTCGTCTTCTTATGTCCCGACCAGATGTAGTCTTCTTACATTCCTTACAGTCTCATTTTAGACCAGTTTTAAGAACACAAGAGTGTAAACTGGTCTAATTCAATTTAGACCCGTTTTAAGAACACAAAAGTGTAAACTGGTCTAACTCAATTTAGACCAGTTTTAAGAACACAAAAGTGTAAACTGGTCTAACTCACTTTAGACCAGTTTTAAGTTAGACCAGTCTTAAGAACACAAGGGTGTAAACTGGTCTACTCAATTTAGACCAGTTTTCAGTTAGACCAGTTTTAAGAACACAAAAGTGTAAACTGGGCTAACTCAGTTTAGACCAGTTTTCAGTTAGACCAGTTGCAATAGACCCTCTGGAAATACGTATAGCCCCTCTATTTACAAATAGTAGCGACATCGTGGGGCAAACCTAATGCAAACATGAAAATACAAAAAGTTACTAAACGGTAAATTTCAGTGTAAACAGTGAAAAAATAACAGATCTGAACACCTAAAATCCTTTTCTGCTACTATTTTTACACTTATGACACAATACCCTGGCATTTCCACGTCCTCGACTTCGAATTAGACCCCGAAGAGAAAAATTAATAAAAACACGACAACTGTCAATGTCACATTTTAATTAATTATGCAACTTCCTAGGCGATTTTTAAATATGCTAGGGACTTAAGGGATACCAACGTGATTTTGCCCCAGCGGCAACATCAAAGGGTGTCGCTACTATTTGTAAATAAAGGGGCTTAGAAAAACGTAGAGATCCTGTATATAGTTTACTATATACCTATATACAGGGACTCTAGAAAAACGTATTGTACCTGTATAATACTTTAGTAAGAGTAGAGCAAACAGCGAAAAATTTTGGATCATTTATTCAAGGCTACCAAGATTTAATGATATATTGAAAAACAAGGTTGGTAAAACTGTCACACGAGTTGTCAGTTTCATCAAATTCAAGGTTAGCAGGTTAGGTTTTGTGTCAGTCTGTGTCAAAACTGACGCAAAAATTAACCTGCTAACCTCGAATTTGATGAAACTGACAACTCCTGTGACAGTTTTACCAACCTTGTTTTTCAATATATCATTAAATCTTGGTAGCCATGAATAAATGATCCAAAATTTTTCGCTGTTTGCTCTACTCTTACTAAAGTATTATACAGTTACACTAGAAAAACGTAGAGTCCCTGTATATAGGTTACTAAGAGTTACAGCGTGATACATTTTGATTGGTTTGGATCAATTTTTACAAGGCATGTCTGATCGATAGTTTCACACATGCAAATCGTAATTTTAACTAGGTTGGCCGTATATCCCTAATAGTCGGTTTTAGAGATCCTAAGAATGGTCAATACTCTGAAAACTCCCTCATCAAAAGAAAACTAGTGAAATTGGTACTCATAACCTCTTTGTTCGACATATGTCAAATGTCTAATTTGGATCAAAATTGTGTGTCAAATTACGCTGTTTGCCCAACCACAGTATATTTACACATTGTGTACCAACTCTTATTAGTAAACTATATACAGGATTCAACAAAAGGATCCATTGGTAACTCGAAATGGGGTTGTATATCACAGGAGAGATATTAAAAACACCAAACCTTCCCCATGTATCAGATTTAATAAATGCTAGGTTAATACAGCAGCGACATGTTTCGACTAAAAAGTCATCATCAGGCTAACTACAATTAATACTACAAATTAGTAAAATAGAACCGTTAAAAGGCGAGAACTTACATGTTAAAACAGTAGTTTAAAAGATAAAACCATAATTAAGCAAATCAGAGTTGAACCTTGAAGAGGTGCATGTGTTAAACCATATGTGTCAAGTTACATGGAAAATTAAGGACATAGTCGGTCGTGAAGGCGCAAATTACATGCAAATTAATTTTGTTTTTTAAATATGCCTTAAATATGTTTTAATTATTTTCAATTAGTTTGTTAAGATTTTCCCGTAAGTTTTACCTTTGATTAACCTATTTTTACTAATTAGATTGTTTTTTAGCATGTAATTTGCGCCTTCACGGCCGACTAGGTCCTTAATTTTCCATGTGACTTGACACATATGGTTTAACACATGCACCTCTTCAAGGTTCAACTCTGATTTGCTTAATTATGGTTTTATCTTTTAAACTACTGTTTTAACATGTAAGTTCTCGCCTTTTAACGGTTCTATTTTACTATTGTTTTTTAGCATGTAATTTGCGCCTTCACGACCGACTAGGTCCTTAATTTTCCATGTGACTTGACACATATGGTTTAACACATGCACCTCTTCAAGGTTCAACTCTGATTTGCTTAATTATGGTTTTATCTTTTAAACTACTGTTTTAACATGTAAGTTCTCGCCTTTTAACGGTTCTATTTTACTAATTTGTAGTTAGCCTGATGATGACTTTTTAGTCGAAACATGTTGCTGCTGTATTAACCTAGCATTTATTAAATGTGGTACATGGGGAAGGTTTGGTGTTTTAAATATCTCTCTTGGTATATACAGGACAGGGCTACCGTTCGTAAAATTACCGAATACCTACAACAGATGCCAAAAATACCCGATTTTACCCGCAAGCGCAAAACAGCAGAAAGCCCGCGAATTCAAATAATTTTATTTTTAATGTTTATTATTTTAATACTCCATAACTTAATAGAACTCAAGTTTTAATTATTTTTCTGTTTATTTATTAAAAATACAACATAAATCCTTTGAAGTAAAACAAATCTGGTGTGATATACGCACACAACTTCCTTTTACAGTAAGATCACTTAGACAAAAATTTGATTTTTAATTGTTAAGCATTTCTCAAAATTTTTCAAAAATTACAAATTCTACAGTAACCGTACAATATAATAAAAATTTTAGAGGTATTCAATTGGAAAATCACCTATCTCACATCAGTACACATTAAAAAAGTAATAATAGTATATTACACAACGAGAGCTGTAGGAAGCATATTACACGCGAGTTGGAAAAGTTACGCACAAGCCGCGTAGCGGCGCGTGTGTAATTCCACGAGCGTGTAATTGCTCTACAGCTCGAGTTGCGTACTATACTTTTTCTACGATCACACTCATTTCGTTAAACGAAAAAGAAATATTTTATTAACTGTCAAACTATCTGTCACACCATCTTAAAAATTAGGCGGCTGCAGTCACATCCCTACACCGCTTCGTACAAACAACAGAAGCTAACTGTAACGTAATAAAAAAAATTACGTGTTAGTCATTACGTAACACTGTTTGTAACAACGAATTTACTAATCAAGTAAACAGTGCTTAATGAGCAATTTACTAATAAAGGAGTAGAAAAAAATGTAAAATGTTCATTTTAGAATCAAATGGGGTAGAAAGCTATTGATATTTATTCATTATTTAATATTGTTTTTTACGTTTGGAATCTTGAAGAAACAAAGCAAAGGGTA
>CALNHX010010118.1:0-43169 GCA_940337035.1 Agriotes lineatus
TGTAAAAGGTTTTTCTTCTGTATGCGTCTTCATATGGTTCACCAAATTAGCACGCAACGATGCTTTATATTCACAAAATGAGCACCAATAAGGCTTTTCTTCTGTATGCTTCTTCATATGGTTCATTAAAGTAGATTTAAATGGTGCTCTATATTTGCAAATTGAGCACATGTACGGTTTTTCTCCTGTATGCGTCTTCATATGACTATCTAAACTACCTTTTATTGCTGCTTTATACTCACAAATACTACATGAATAGGGTTTTTCTCCAGTATGCGTCCTCATATGGTTTACTAAAGTAGCTTTTCCTGCAGTTTTAAACTCACAAATATAACATGAATATGGTTTTTCTCCTGTATGCTTCTTCATATGATTTACTAATGTACCTTTTCTTGCTGCTTTATAGTCGCAAATTGAACATGAAAAGGGTTTTTCTGTAATAGTATGCGTTTTCATATGGTTTACTAAATAACCTCTCCGTGCTGCTTTATACTTGCAAATTAAACATGAATAAGGTTTCTGTCCCGTATGTGACTTCATATGTCTAATTAAATCAGCTTTTCGTGCTGTTTTATACTTGCAAGTAAAACATGAAAGAGGTTTTTCCCCACTATGCATCTTCATATGTTTTGCTAAACCACTTTTTCTTGATGCTTTATAGTCGCAATTGTAACATGAGTACGGTTTTTCTTTTGTATGCGTCTCCATATGGATCACTAAAGTATGTTTTAGTGCTGCTTTATATTCGCAAATTGAACACGAATAAGGTTTATCTTCTGTATGCGCCTTCATATGTATCATTAAATAACCTTTTCGTGCTGCTTTATACTCGCAAATAGAACATGAATAAGGTTTGTCGAGCGTATGCGTTATCATATGGTCCAGTACATGACGTTTTTGTCTTGATTTATACTCACAAAACGAACATGAATAAGGTTTTTCACCTGTATGTATCATCATATGTCTACTTAAATCATCTTTTCGTGGTGTTTTATAGTTGCAATTATAACATGAAAGCAGTTTGTTTTTTTTATGCTTCTTCATATGTTTAACTAGAACACCTTTTTGTGCTGCTTTATACCCACAAATTGAACACGATAGGTGGCTTTCGATTGCTGCACACGTACCAAGTAATTCATCTTTGATATCAACTTCCTCCTGTTTAATATTCAATTCGTGAGAAGCCGTGGTGTCGATAGTATCTTGAATTATCTCTTGTTGAACATCTAAATTTCCAACTTCTTTACCTTCATTGACCCCCGTTGGTTCGTTACACGTGCTGGCCATTGCATTCGGTAAATTATAATCAACTAATGCATTATCCAAATCCATTATTATAATAGAAATGAAGAATCCGGATGCATTAAACGCAATATCTGAAATTAAAACGCAAAACGAAATTAGGTTAGGTTAGTTACGTTTATTTCAAAATATTAACCCAGCAGCTGAATATAATATTTTTACTTACATGGAATAGCACGTAATTTGATGAAAAAAGTCGTTTAAAGAATGGCTAGCAGCAAACTTAATGTTGTATTACGACACAAGCCACCATTCTACTATACACTATAGTATTAATGCCAGTCACGGTGTATTATCTTTTACACATTGGTGCAGCGCAGCGTTGCCAACTCTTCGCAAGTTGTATTAGCTAAATTGGTACTAAAAGTCTCCATTTTCAGATCAAAAGTCGCCAAATACGAAATACGCACATTAGAAAATCAAGCATTTATTTTTTCCACAGAATAAAGAAATACGTAAACTACTTATGAATATAAAAATAAAAACTTACCTATTTATTTAAGGAAAAAACAATTTAACGTTGTAATTCTTCGTACCAAGTGATTACAATTGACAATGTCAAATTGTGCAATGTGCAAACGTTGCAAAGAGTAAAGATAAAGCTCCTTCAGTTTTTAATTTCAAATCTCCGGCGTCATGAGCGCAAATATGACTGTCTGGTCATGTACGAAATACAAATAAATGTCAGGTAAATATCATATAATATCAGGCGTTAATCATATCAGTATAACAAATTTGCAAATAATAATATTTTGAAATTCTTTGGTATATGAAAATTGTTGAGGATAAAAGTATGTGTAGCTTTAGACATATTGAAATTAATAAATTTTTACACATTTTTTTTAAATTGCGAATGTGGCATTACCATCGAACCGAACTTTGCCTTGCGATTTTCATTTTTTGTCATTTTCAATTTTATTTTATTTTATGCTTGTAGTTGAAAAGGAAAATAAAGACAATATTTATATTTATAGTGCTGCCTGCATATCAGGGAAAACTTCTAACGTCAACTTCGCTGTGTGGTGTTACGAAGAAGTTTGTATAAACACCCTCCCAAAATAAAACTGGATAGGGTCTGAAGACAGGTCATAAAAAGAGCCTGGTTTCCACATTGAACTATTGTTTCTATCAATAAATTTAGTTCATATACAAAGTGAAGATCGTCGAACGTCTTTTTAGTGAGTATCGAAACTATCGTACAATTTAAGGGTATAGTACACGAGGTATCGTATGTACATCGTACTGACATTCGAATTATCGTACGTGTCCATTACTATCGTACAGGCTGGCAACACTGCCGTGGTGCCAGTAGAGGTCCTAGATGTACGCCATATATGTAAGAAGTACTACATACAGATTACAGCAGGCCACTAGGAGCATAGCAAAAGCAAGGAGACTTTACATGTGACCGTAATTGTATTTAAAAAATTTAAAAATCGAATATATACTTTGTATTTATAATGATCCTAACGACATACCTCTATCGTACATTGATTGTTCGTTTGTTAAACATTCTAAAATTGTTCGCTATAATTCCGAATGAAAAATTGATAGCAAATAATATGTAAATAATTATGTATCTCACAGATTGATATAAGGTAGGTGGTTGTAGTAAATACATTAAAAAAATAATGAACAATTATTTATATTCGTTAACACAGGAATATAAAACAAACAATAAACTCGTAATAAAGAAAAGCTCAGCTTTAACCGGAGTGCAATTAAAATCAGTTGCTTTTTCGCGCCTCGCTACCGCTCGGCACGAAACTCCCATCCTCATGCCAAAATGGCAATTTGACAAATTGTACAATGTGTTCTTGCGTAACAGCACGCAAACAAAGAGTATTTAGCCTACATATCTGGACCCTTTTAAAGTAATTAAAAAGACCGAAAACTGGACCTCACCAAGTTTTATCATATACCTGTATATACTCTGAGGATATTGTTAACAATTCCTGTTAGCGTAGCAAATGCGGAAAGAAGTTTTTCCAAACTTAAGCTAATTAAAAATTATTTGCGAACAACAGTGGCCCAAGAAAGATTGGTTGGTCTAGCGCAGTGGTCGCCAACCTGTCGATCGCGAGCTACCGGTAGCTCGCGGGGGCAATTCTGGTAGCTCTCACAACGATTTTAATTTAAAAAATACAAAATCAGAGAAGCTTCCTAAAATTCCACAAAAAAATCTAATTGTCATAATATTAAACATAAACAGCGGCAACGTTGCGGCGAGCGATCTGCCGCTGACGCCATCAAGCTAGAATCGGCTAGAATCGGCTAGAACCGACCAGCCGGACCAGTGCGTTAGTGTTCGAGAACGATCTGGATTGCTTTGAACGGGATAAATACGCACGGCGCGGCGACATTGCGCTTAGTTTAAAACTGAACGCGTAACCAACGTCCAGCGGTTGGGTTAGTAGTGAACAACAAAAAATAATATTATGGCAAGCAGTTGTAAGAAGGTAAAGACATACCACTTTCATTCGGAATGGGAAGAACAATACTTTTTTACAGAAGTTAAAGATAAAAATGTGTGTTTGTTATGTAATACTTCGGTCTCCGTTGCTAAAAAAGGAAATATTGAGAGACATCATAAAACTGTACATTCTAATTTTGAAAAATCATTCCCACTACATTCTGCCGCCAGAAAGGAGAAACTGAAACAGTTAAAAAAGCAGTTAATTGGACAACAATCAATATTTTTAAGAACAATCGACAAAAATAAGGCTGCAACTGAAGCATCGTACCGTGTGTCCCAGATAATTGCACAAAAAAAGAAACCTTATGAAGACGGGGAAATGATAAAACAGGCGTTTTTAGAAGCTGCTGACTCGTTATTTGCCAACTTTAGAAACAAAGACGAGATAGTTTCAGCTATAAAATCTATGCAACTTTCTGCTAATACAGTGATGAGACGTGTAGAAGTAATGAGCAATGATATTTTTTTACAGTTAAGAACTGACTTAGATAACTGTGTTTATTTTTCACTTCAACTGGATGAATCAACAGATGTCGTTGACACTGTCCAGATGGCCGTGTTCGTCAGGATGGTTTTTAGTGATTTTACGATTAAAGAAGATCTTTTGAAGTTTATTCCACTGAAAGGACACACTACTGGACAGGAGTTGTTTTCTCATTTAAAAAATATTATTTCTTCCGAGAAAATTCCAATATCGAAAATGGTAGGCTTGACAACCGATGGCGCTCCAGCTATGGTGGGTTTTGATAAGGGTCTGGTGGCGTTATGTCGTAAAGATGAAACTTTTCCGCAATTTCTCTCTTACCACTGCATTATCCATCAGGAAGCATTATGTGGAAATTTCCTGAAACTAAACAACGTTATGAAACTGGTGGTAAAAATTGTGAACAAGATTAGAGCTCAAGCGTTACAAAGAAGATTATTCAAAACCTTGGCCGATGAAGTTGACTGTCAATACGGGGACCTACTCCTTCACTCTGAAGTCCGATGGTTAAGTAGAGGACGGGTGCTGAAACGTTTTAATGATGTCCTATCTGGCATAGTTCAATTTTTCAAAAAACGCGATGAACCGACTCCGGAACTAGAAAATTCAATCTGGCTTAGAGATTTTGGTTTTCTCGTGGACATTACCGAGAAATTAAACGAACTTAATTTGCAGCTTCAGGGGAGAGACAAAGAACTAGCAGAAATGATTTCTGATATAAAAGCATTTATCAAAAAGCTGGAGTTTTGGGAACAAAACCTAATTAACAGCGATGCCAAGCATTTTCCTATTCTTTCAGAAAAAATATCTCAAAATCCATTAGAACCCTATGACAGCAAATATCATGTAGAAATAGTTTCTACCCTGAAGAATAACTTCAAAAATCGTTTTAAGGATTTCAACGAAATGGCTTTAGTAGCGCAGTTTGTTGTTTCACCCTTTATGGAAATTGATATCCAACAGTTTGCAACTTGTGTTATGCAGAACTTTGGCGAAGACATCGCTGCAACAGAAATGGAAGTAATTGATTTTCAAAATGATTTAGCCTTAAAATCGTTAGTCTCAAGTACCAAATGTATCTGGCCTATTGTAAGTAAAGACAAATATTCAGTTCTATGCCGTGTTGCCTTGAAAGTGAAAGCATTATTCAGTTCAACCTATTTGTGTGAATCTTCTTTTTCCAATATGAAGTTTATTAAGAACAAATATCGCAATCGACTTACAGATGAACATTTGGATAATTGTATTCGAATGGCTGTATCAAATTATACTGCAAACATTAAAAAAATTATCGATGAGTCTGAGTGTCAGCCTTCTCATTGAACGTGCTTTTTTATTTTTCAATGTTTATGTTCATGATAGTGCGTTACTTTTTTGTTGTTATTATTAACTATTTTTAAATCTTACGTGACATGCCGTTGTGGCTAGATAAAAGTTTGTGTTTATTTTTCAAACAACTTCGTTTGGTAGGTAGGAATGTAGTTATTATTAGTACCTATGTATTATGTATTACCAGTTAAATAAATAGTAAAATAAATACATATAATGATAAATTAACTGTGGATTATTTCATTTACGTTGCGTTACGTGGCTTCCGTGTGGGTAGCTCGCTGTTTATTACAAAATTAACAAGTAGCTCAACACATTGAAGAGGTTGGCGACCACTGGCTCTAGCAACTATATCGATAGAGGCGGATATAGCCTACAATTTAAATTTGGAAGAACTTTTAAACAGTTTTATTGTGCGACATCCCCGCAGAGCAACCTTTTAATTATTAATATGTAATTGTAATTGGGATCAAATATAATGTTCACCAAATTAAACCATACATCCCTAGCGCTGTCCACCAAAAATTTTAATGAACATCAAAAAATCTTAATGGAACCCAAATTATTATACTTCGGAAAATGAGAACACCACCACTAAAATAGCTATGTTGCGTATTGTTTTACCATTGCTTACATTTTAAATTCCATATGTCTATCAATTTTACTAAATGTTCACCAAATTTAGAACGCTCAAGTTACGCGTCCGTGCTGCACATAATAAATATTCGCGCTATCCATTTATATTTAGTCTTTCTCGAAAAAAGTACTTGTGCGTCAAATAATTATTCTGTTACTCCAAAAATGAAATAAGCTCGCGCATCTCTCCTTGTCGCTTCCAGACAAACTTCTTGCAGGCTTCAGCTTTCAGCCACACGCTGTGCTTGGTAACTTTTAAAGTGAGTGTAACCAGTGTATTTCCGTATGAAAAAACTTAATAAGTTTAATTTTCATTTTTATTTTGTGAATTTTGTGTTAGATTTTTATATACGTATATATTGATTTATTTCCAAGAATTCTTCAGACTTATTTCTATGTCCCATTTATAAACAAAACCTAATAAAACAAGATATTTTTTTTATACGTGATAATTAGGCTAACAAGGATTATAAATCTGGGTATACTTTTGAAGTTGAATGTGCTATAAATTATAGTAAACATTGTGTATTTTTGCTAAACAAATAGTGTTTTGTTAACTGCTAAATAATATAAGACACTGACGAAAATTAAATATCTGGGTATCATGTTAGAATTAAATGCAGAATAAAATTTGGTGAACATTTAGCATTTTTAGCCAACGAAAGTTATTTTTAAGAACACATAATATAACAGACTAGCATGATGTTAATATTTGGTTGTCGCTCTAAGATTATGTATTTTCTTAATTTTGGTGAGCATTTAGTATTTTTGGGAAACGAAAGTATTTTTTTGTACGAAAAGATTGGGCAAATTTGGTAGACTGTTAAATACCACCCATTGTAATTTATGTAATTGCTTTAAGTTTTTCTCTTGTAATAAAAACCAAATAGTAATTGGAGATATTTTTGTCTTATAATATAATAGATCAGGGGCGATATTTAATTGTTTGCCTCAGGGCGCGATCTAGTCTGTCGACGGCCCTGTCACCAACTTACACGTTTTAAACTCAAATTTATTCAACAAATCAATATTTCCATCCTCGACTTCACTGTCGGGATCTGGATAAAAGCGCTCAATAAAAGAACATTATATTAACAATATTTCTGCTTTATCTTCTATGGGAATTTGCTTCTCGAAATCAATATTTAATTTCGCGAAAGAATTTCCTGGTAAACAAATATCTGGAGTGATGCTTTCAACTGGTTAACTTTTAAAGGCTGAAGCAGGCACGGTTCTTCAAATTCTTCGGTGTGTTATTATTAGTAAAAATTGCTGAATAATGCCTCCCTAATATACTGGACGCCATAAGTAAATGTTGGCAATTTGAATGAAATTTTCAGAAAAGATGTATTTTATTCGTACTAAAAAACGATGAAAATTTCAGCAAGATGTTACGGTATTAAATGCTCAGATCGACATTGATCAAGAGCACTGTCAAAAATCGGGTACAAACTACAGGGTTCGCCGGCTTTACTAAAAAGAACAGATCTTAATGTGTTGGAGCAGAATTTCGTGGCTCCGATTCCTCGCACTTGGCTCAGTCGGGAAGGCGTGGTTCGAGAGTACAAAGAAAAACCGGCGGGGTACTTACCCTAAAGCTTGCTTAAAAGAAAAAGAAATGCCTGAGCGCCACTTGGTTCTGGCTAGGGGTGGCTGGCGTGTCTAGAACCAAGAACAATACACGTAGCCTATGTAGAAGTCCTCCAGGTTGCTTTACACCACTCCAGCGTCACTCGTCAGCTCCACCGACGCCGGATGCAAACGTAGGGTGGCCACAAAAATCGAAGTCACTTACCTTCGATGGCCACCGCTCTGGAAGCTAATAACAAAATACAAAACACCCCTGATCTAAAGGGCTTACGCGTTCTATCGCATGCTCTGGTCTTTACATGAAATTACACTCGGCTAAAGCCGTCTTTAGTTGAAGACTCAATAGGTTCACACATTTAAATCAAACCAATAATTAATTTAGCCAATAATGAAATTTAATGATTTAAATTTTAATACATCAAGCCAAAAGTCGGCTATCAAAAAGGTGACACCCTAGTTGAGGTCAAAAGGGGATCCCACGCAAGAACTAACTTAGTCTAAACAGAGTTACAAAGAATAAACATCTGAAATATTGGCAGGAGTAAAGCTTCCACCTTCAATGATCAACTGACATAATTAAAATACAAAGACGTACGCAATGTTCATAACTCGGCACACTGCGCAACAACAAATGATAATAACACACCCGGCACTGGATAAGCGTAACAGAAATAGTTAACAATGTACAATTTTACCTTAGCCCAGGCATGATAGACTATGGGAAATCCAAGCCTCGGTGATGCTGCAGAGGACGCTGGGAGTGGTGATTGCTTCCTGCAGTGTAGAACAAGGTAGACCCAAGGGTTGTGGAACGGTAGACAGCGGTCCAAAAGAGGGCAGAGGAAATTCACAATGAATACGGTCGTCCCCCCCCGGGAACGAAAGAAAACTCGAGATCGGCTGAACGTAGCAAAATTTGCAAAAAGCAGACGTTTCCCCACTTACTATGGGAAAACTTCGTGGGCTTCATAGGCGTCTTGTACTAGATGTGCAACCATGTGCAAAATAACTCCGTTCCCTGCTCGGTGGTTGAGTTAAACAAACATTAAAAACGCCGCCCGCTGATACGTCAATCGAGTCACACACAACGCATTCCGCGGGGAAAGAACAGAAATCCTTCACAAAACATTAATTTCACTGGATAGCACCGAAATGGGTTAACACAAAAGGTCCCCCGGCGAGTCGCCGAGGCGACCCCGGAGGGTGCAAAACAAACACGTCTGTCTGAACTGAAGGCTGACTACTAATTAATTTTTAAAATAGGACTCCGCGGGAAGAACACAAGATCCGCTCCCCGCTATCATGCAACCATCCTTCTCTTGCCACTGTTAAAGGAAATCCTTCCTCTCCAGAAAATATTACTGCGTAAGCGTTGAATAAGCGAGAGGGCCTTGGAACATTCGAGAAAAGATCTTTGTTAAGGCAGCGAATCCCAGGGTGTCAAATTACTACCGAGATTCCCCGACGGGCAAAGCATAAGTTATTGCATATCAAGAATAGCCTTGGAAAACCCTATTTCTTCGTTACATGGAACAAAGAGGAGAATTATTTAGAACGCGTTGGGCGCATATGCATTCCAGGAATTTTAAGCTGAAGGCACCCGAGGTTGCGAAATAGATAAGGCTGTCAGGCGTAGCGCTGGACTGCTTACGAAGGTAATTTCCAGCAATCGCTTGCATCTCAGAGCCTATTTCGAATGAATTCGAACTTGCGACTTTAAATTACAGGGTCGGTTTTAAGGCAGGGCCGGCTCTGTGAAAGAGAGTAACTCGACCAAGGTTTTCAAATCTAACAGGAAATGAAATACTATTACAAAGATACAATCAATTCATCAAGTTACCGCAAGGCAAAAAAATAAAAAATCTTTTTGTTTTTATGTGAACATTATTTTAGTTGTCATTATAAAGTGTACTTGAAAGTTTAGTTAGTCTTGTTAGAGTGTAAAAAGATGCCTCCTGTTCGGCAACGTGCGAATTTTCATCAATTATCTGAGTTCGAACTTGGTAGAATAATCGGTCTACGGGAAGCTGGATTATCCATTCGTGATATTGCTGGTCGTGTACGACGTAGTGTTGCTACAATCTCCCTATCCTGGAGAAGATGGACAAAAAATAATGAGGAACGAAGACGTTTACGACCTGGTCGTCCCAGATGGACCACTAATCGTGAAGATCGTGCTCTTCGGCTTGTGGCTTTTCGGGACCGTTTCTCGTCGACCAGGGAAATTGGTGATAGATGGAGAGGTTTAATTAACCAACAAATATCCATACGATCTGTTTATCGAGAATTAGATCTTTTGGGCTTAGGTCGTACCGACCATTTCTTTGTTTACCTCTAACTCCACGTCATAAAACTGCACGGCTAGAGTGGTGTAATGAGGGTTGCAATAGAATGAGGAATGAAATCGAGTAGTTTTTAGTGACCAATTTCGATTCTGTTTATGGGCCCATGATGGTCGCAGAATGGTCAGAAGACGTGCTGGAGAAAGGAGAGACATGCAGTTTTCTGTAGAACGACATACCGCTCTTAGACAAGGTGTGATGGTATGGGGGGCTATTTGCCATAGAAGTAGATCTCCTCTAGTAATTATTCGAGGAACACTAAATGCAATTGGTTACATCACTAACGTGCTGGAACCAGTGTTAGTTCCATATCTTCAGCAACTAGTAAATCCCATTTTTCAGCAAGATAATGCACGGCCACATACCGCTAGGGTTACTTCAGAGTTTCTGGAAAATGCTAATGTTGATCGTCTTTCATGGCCTTCTCTTTCGCCAGACTTATCACCAATCGAACACCTATGGGATATGCTAGGACGCAGGATCAATGATTTACAACCATCCCCAAACAGTCTAGATGTTCTACAACAACGGATTTTAGAAGCTTGGGATTCGATACCACAAGCTACTATTGATTTTCTTATTTCCAGTATGTCTAATAAACTAGCTGACTGTGTACGAAATGCAGGAGGATCAACGCATTATTAGTGTTTCAAAATTGCTGCAATAATTGGATCATGCTGTAATTTTCATCGTTTCGTAGTACGAATAAAATACATCTTTTCTGAAAATTTCATTCAAATTGGCCAACGTTTACTGGGTGTTCATTTACTTATGGCGGCCAGTATATGAACCACCGATGCCACGTATTGCAATGATCCTTGTCTTTAATGTTTAATAATATGTAAACGAATAATTCAAATACAAAAGATCACTACAAACCTTTTTGTTTACGTTGGTTCTTATTTAAAATCAAATATTTGACTGACTAATAATATTTACGTGGTTCGTTCTATTCAAGTGTTAATCGTCTTTTGCCCTTTTATTTCAAATTCACCAATCCGTAATTAGTAATTTGGCTAGCACCGGAATTAAGCATGAAAAACTCAAATATCTTTACGGGTCTGAGGTTCCTTCTTGTTAATAAAATTGTACGCCACTGAAATGCGTAGTTCAAATGCTCTACTATACCCTTCTAACTAACTCAGTCTAAAATTGACGTTCTACAGGGACATTTAACTAAGTGCAAGTCGCCTGAAAGTTTAATTGTTTGTTTACTGCAATTCGAATGAGCAAACGAACTCGGTAAGATTTGAATTATCGCGCTCAATCTACGCGTCACTCTAGTAATTGTTTTCCATATCCAAAATTAGGCTTTTGTTTCGGTAAATTAGGAAGAATCTCAAATTTTCTAACCCAACTTTCTGATGGCGGTTATAGCAGTTTTAAAACGTTCCGAAGTCCTGGATTCTGCTTATATCGGCTCCGCAGCGCAGCTTTTGGGTCCCTCAGTAAGTTGTACGGTTACAATAATAGAATTGGCTTCAGCACCGACCTTTTGAATTTTCCCCAGATGGTCTCCGTTGAGGTTCCGCAGGTGAAAATTGCTCACACCTTCTCTTGCGGTCGGTTGCCAGATGTGCGATGCTGGTATGGTCCTCGTAGGCCTCGGCTGCTAGTGCAGGAGATCCAATATTGCCCCTGGGTGTCCTCGAATGGCCCGAAATGACTTATCGAAGCTCGGTCGTCAGGAACGGAACCATGGCCGAAGATGAATTTAACTTTAGGTGAAGGATTTTATTGCCTTTATTTGTGCATGAACACTGACACGTTATAAACACTTTGGTGCAATTTTGTGGCTGTAAATTAATGTAAAGGGTATGAAAATTGAAATTAAACACCAGCCACAATTTAAGCTGTTAACCAGCAATTTTTATTCATTTGTTAATCCTCTTGTTCGTTATAAACAAAAAACAATCTACCAAAATTAAACCGGAAATTCGAACCTTGTCAAATCAGTATCTTTACAAATTAAATCTTAAATATAATTCATTTTTACAATTAAACTTAATTCTATAAAATTGTCTTTGTAAGTTTATGGTTGTTGTCCTTTAATTTTCACTCGCGTTTCGCTAATTAACAGGCCCTTTTGTTCACTTATTTCGCTGATCACTGCTTCCTTTCGTTCATTTCCTCTTTAGTTACTTTAGAGTTCAATGTAAGTTCCGCTTTCACTTAGGTACTCCCAAACCAATACACATTTAAATCCAGCTATATTCGAATTCTTGTTGATCCATTTTTAATTCATGATTTGCCTTCTAAATCTGCCTTTGGGTTCTTTTACCCCATTCTTTCATAAGCCTTCAGCCTCTCTAACCTTTGTTTAATTTGCTCAAAGAAATTATTATTTTATTTACTCTAGTTCAAATTCATTTGCGACACACAGTTAATTATTGCTCTCTGTAAGAACTTGCTTTTTCTCCGCATATTTTAAATAATGCCATAAGTTTAACTAAATTACTTTAAGAACTGCACACCCTTGTGACAATCAAGCTTCATTTCCTTCTAGCTTATTTAATTTATTTCCAATAATAATGGCTCAATTTGTCCATGTAATTTCATATTGACAACTTATGTGAAAATTATACAGATGTGTGAATTCTATCAACTCTGTGCTTTTCTATTTTGATGTAATTTGTTTGCACTGCTACCAGAGCTGCTTTGAGGGCTAAAGACCAGTGCAGTATATAAGGAAACAAATCGATAACATCTTGATTAATTCTACTAGTTAAAAGATATTCTACTTTGTAGCGGCTATTTACATACTGAAATAATTAGACTTCTGTTTGATAAAAATATGCCCATTTGAAAATGGAGAAGTGACCGGTGTTTGCCTACTCTTATTAATTAACTAACTGCGATGTCTTGTTTATAGTATCTACTTGCTTATCTAAATCAATGCTAGTAGCAGTAGTAGTAGTTGTTGTTGTGGGGAGACCGAAGTCTAGCAAGTAGGCCACCATAGGCCCTTTTTGCCAACCCCATGCCATCCCCTCAACCGCCTTCATTATCGTCCTCTTCGATGGGCTCTTCTCCCTGCTTAAACCTTCCTGATTTTCTAATGAAGATCAGAATTTCGGCCCAGGATAGGGAGTTCAACTCTTCCATTCGAAGCGTAGGTGCTCCAAAGGTTCTATACCTCAGTCGCTGGTACGCTTCGCATTCTCCCAAGTAGTGAAAGGACGTTTCCTCGTCCCTCCCACATCTTGGGCAGATGGGATCTTCCTCTACTCCTATTAGTGTTAGGTGTCTCTTTAGTTTACAGTGGCCTGTCAAGATTCCTATCAAAAGATTTGTGGTTCTTCGGCTCCTTCCCATTAGCCAGACCGATTTCTTTGAAACAAATCCCGCTATGTGGTACTTTGCCTGACGACAGCCCTTGCATCCTTTCCACTTTTCCTCGCTGGTCTTGTAGGCCCACCCGGTTAGGGCTGCTGAGACCTGCTGCCTTGTTATACCCAAAAAAGGTTCCGGTCCAAAACAAGTTTCCCCGGCTCCGAGTTTGGCTAGTTCGTCCGCCTTCTCGTTGCCTTGGACCCCCGTGTGTCCCGGGACCCAGATGAGCTCGACGTCCTTTTCCCTTGCCAATTCGGCTAAAGCATCTCCACATTCCTGGACAAGAGCTGATCTTGTTCTGGCCGAGAAGATTGCTTTTAGTGCGGCTTGGCTGTCGGAGCAAATATAAATTTTTTGCTCTGGGGATATCCTAACCTCGTTCCTTGTTGCCACCGATAGGATGGCATAAACTTCTGCTTGGAATACCGTGTTGAATCTTCCTAAAGCATAGCTTTCTTGCACCCCTCGGCCTTCCATATAAATTCCTGCTCCAGAGGATTGCCTTTCCGCCACTCGAGAACCATCCGTGTAGCATATCAAGGCATTCGACTGGAGCTTAACCCTTTTTTGCTCCCACTGTTCCTTTGTTGGGATAGTGAGAGAGAATCCTTTTTCTAACCTTAGCCGGTCCTCTGCTTCGGTTACCCTGTAGGCTGATAGAGGTATTTCTCTAGCAGCCATGTCGGCGATCCTAGCATGGCCCGTGCGAACTTCCTGGTCATTGCATAGCCCCGTATCCCGCATTCTGAGGTGGGTAGCCATGGCCTCTCTCTTTATCCAAGTATCGAGGCCCGGCAGTCCCAATATTGCCTCCAGTGCGGCTGTTGGGGTTGTCCTCATTGCCCCTGTAATTCCGAGACAGGCTAGTCGTTGGACCTTTGCCAATCTTACGGAAATACTGGGGCGCTCTACACTAAGCCACTAGACCACTGAGCCGTACTGAACGCTTGGCCTTACTACCAATGTGTAGAGCCAGTGCAGAATCTTGGGGTTTATCCCCCAGTTCTTGCCTATAACTCTGCGCAACTGCCATAAGGTCGTTGTCGACTTCTTCACCGTCCTGTCGACATGCGACCTCCAACTTAATTTGCTGTCGAGGATTACCCCCAGGTACTTGACCTCTTGCACTAATGCAAGTGGTCTTCCGTACATAATGGGTATCCTCAGACCCTGAAGTTTTCGTCTTTTTGTGAAGAGAATGATCTCAGTCTTTAGTGGGTTTACCGACAGACCTTTCTTTTCACACCATCTTTCAATAATCCTGCAAGCTACCTGCATTCTATCGCAAACGACGTTTAGGAACCTGCCAGTAACAAGTATCAGTCCATCGTCTGCGTATGCTTGTGCATAGAAGCCCTCTTCCGTTAGGCATCCCAGTAGACCGTCCATTATAAGACACCACAGGTGAGGTAAGAGGCAACTGCCTTGCGGGCAACCTCCCGTCACCCTGGCCCTCACTGAACAGTCCCCTAGGTTTGCCGTCACGGTTCTTTGCTCCAGTGCTGTTCTCACCCAACTGACCAGAACGGGAGGGGTTTCCCTGGCCTGTAAGGCTTGACATATTGTAGCCGTTCTTGCCTTGTCAAATGCGCCTTCAATGTCAAAAAGTACTGCAAGGGCCACTTCCTTATAGTGTAGTGCCCTTTCGACCTTGTGCACGACAGCGTGGAGTGCAGTTTCGGTCGATCTTCCACGTCTGTATGCGTGCTGATTCCTGTGGAATGGCTGTGATCTTATTACCCTTTCCGTTAGATGCCTATCAATGATCCTTTCCAAGGTCTTTAAAAGAAAGGATGTAAGACTAATGGGCCTAAATGATTTGGCAGTTGTGTAGTCCTCCCTTCCTGTCTTGGGAATAAAGACCACTCTGGCTGCCTTCCACTGTTCTGGGAGCCATCCCATTGCTACGCTGGCCCTATATACCCTTACTATATGTGGAAGAAGGATATCCAGGCCTTTCTGAAGCAATGCTGGGAAGATCCCATCTGGCCCCGGCGACTTAAAGGGATCAAACTCCTGTACTGCCCATGTGACTGCACCTTCCGTTATAATTCCCTCAGCGAACTGCCAGTTCTCTATAGGAACTGGTTCCCGTTCCGCTATGGGTGCTAATTGGATGGCGCCGTCTCCTGGAAAGTGGACTTCCAGAAGGTGTTGTAAAGACTCCTCTCTGGATGTGGTCCACATCCCATCGACCTTTTTTAACGCTCCTACTGTTTGGCTAGTTTCGCGGCTTAAGATTTTTATCAGTCTAGCAGAATCTGATACTGAGTTTAACTCTGCACAGTATTTCTGCCAGCTAGATCTTTTGCTGCGCCTTAACTCATTTTTAAACCTATTCCTGGCCATTTTGAAATTGTCCCATGAGGCCTGTGTCCCTTCTCTGATAGCTCGATTAAAGATTCGCCTGGATTCCTTGCGCAGATCGGCTAGAGTGCCGGTCCACCATGGTACCCTACGAACTCGAGCCTCCCTGAGAGGACAAGCCTCCTCATAAGCTGAGACAATTTTACTTGCCAGTTGCTCTACGTCTTTACTTAATTGTTCTTTTGTGCATATACCTTCCTCTGGTTGGCCTCCTTGGCGAACGAGACTGGAACGATAACTTTCCCAGTCTGTTGCCCTGGGGTTCCGGTAGGAAATTTCCAGAGGCTTGTCGAAATTCATTTCCATTCTGATCATACGATGATCAGATGTCACGATATCCGACGTCACTTTCCAGTTTTCAATATTGATTGAAAAACACCTAGAGGCCACTGTAATGTCAATTACCTCCTTTCGGATGCTATTGACAAAAGTGGGCTCTGTACCTTTGTTCATTATCTCAAGATCCGTGGACGCCAAATATTCTAGTAGGGTTTCGCCCCGAGGGTTAATGTCTGAGCTCCCCCACACCGAATGATGTGCATTGGCGTCACATCCGACAATTACCGAAAGACCTTTATCTGTCGCAAACGATATTAAGCGTTCGAATTCCTCCGTAGGTATACGCGCGTCATCCAAGGGAAAATACGCGCTTCCTACTACTACCTTATGGTTTCTACCACCTACCTGATACCCCAGAACCGCTGTAGTGAGGTCCTTGGTTCCCAGTTGCGGTAGTGGTACCATGCTGAGATCCCTGGACACCATGATACAGGTCCTGGGTCGATCATTTATTTATTCGCCAACCACTACATCGTAGTTGGCCATCCTCAGTCCCCTGACCTTATTCCTGTAAACATACGGTTCTTGAATGAGGACTATTTCTCTCCTGCCCGTTAGGGCGCTCATCAGCTCTGCCGTAGCGCCCCTACTGTGCTGAAGATTGATCTGACTTACCCGCAGTAAATCCATTATGGGGAGTTAATGGTGCGGGGCCTGTGGTCCTTTCAGTTATCCTTCTTGGCCTGCTTTGACACGCCGGCCTCAGAAGAGTCCTGGCGGACTGCTCCACTCCACATCGGCACCCTTCGCACTGCGAAAGTAACCAACTGGTAGTAAAGCTGCCACCCAGACTCGTCCAGAGTTCGGACAGTATCTCCGCTGACCATGAAGGTCAAGAAACACCCTCCTGGTCCTCCTGTCGTCTGAACATGCCTCCATTGCTCCACTCTTAGTGAGCGGTTCTGCATGGAAAGCATCTGCCTCAGCTTTTCCAGGTCAACCTCCTCTTGGCTTCTGAGCCAGAAACCCACCTTCTCTGGCCATGGTGCCTCCGATGCCCTTCTTGGGGCAAAGGTGACTCCCTCGGCACTGAGAGGTGTCCAGCCCTCCAGCCATCTTGCTGAGGTGTCGTCCTGGGCAGTGACTAAGAACCAGCCTGGTTCCACTAGTCCTGAGTTCCTAAACCGGAGTTCTGGCCCCTGGGGACCCCCTTCGGGGCCTGCCATGGCACTGAACATCTCCGCAACTATGTTCGCTCTAATCGCCTCAGCTTCCTTTGGGAGAACACGGCCATCTGGTCGGTCAGACCTGATTACAACCTGGTTCTCCCTATTAGGCGGCTTCGGCTCTGTTGCTCGCTGGGACTTAGCCGTGGTTTTTCTCAAAGGATGAGAAGCCTTGGCTTTCCCTGCTTGCTTCGGTAAGCTTTTTGGCCTTTTTTTCACTGCCTCTGGGGGAGTGTCATCACTCCTCGGTTTCTTAATGGTCGGTCGGGTACCTGAAAGACCTGGTTGGCCTTCCGTTACCCTGACTTGTCCCATGGAGTGCGTGATGAGCTCTATGGGTTTGCGTGCAGCAGCCCCTTTTGCTCTCTTCGCCTCCGGACCTCTTATTTTTCCCGAGGGCTGTCTCTGCAGCTTACATGGGCCCCTAGGTTGCTGGTCCTGGCCACTCTTTGGAGAGTCGCCTGGACTTGCTTCCCTAGGACCCTCGTCAGCCGCTTCCTGGGAGGAGTGTTCTGCCTGGCTTGCCTGGGCCGATGGATCCTGGCCTTCTCGCAGTTCCCTCCGTTTTGCCCTCTCTTCTCGCCTTTTAAGCGTTCTGGTCTTCCGCTTATTTTCCTTTCGCTTCTCTTTGCGGTGGGCCTCTCTAGCCGCTTTATCCATGGGGGAAACGCTAGTCTCCCCCTCGGATTCGCTGGCTGATGACCCGAGAAGCAGTTCCTCTTTCTCCGAATTTATTTCGGAGCCTTCCTCTAATACTTTTTTGGAGCTAGGGTGCTCCGGGTTTTCTGGCACGTTTAATTCTTGTTCTCTATCTATTTCCATTTCATTCAATTTAAGGGTGGTGTGTATTTTGTTTCTGCTTGTGCTTGTTCTGTGTTAGTGTGCATGAAGTAGTATGAGTGATTGCTTTGGGGTTGGGGTCCTCCGTGTACCAGTTTCCGCGAAGTATCATGGCAGAGCTGGTCCCGATTAGGTCTGGGCCGCCGCTGACGAAGCCCCCCGAGATACGCAGCAGGGCCCTATTCCAGGCACCACCTGGCACTACTACATACCACGGGATTTTTCGACGGTTGAAAGGGCAGCCCCCTACGCTGGTTAGAAAAGGGTGGGCCCCTATACTACCCGTCGGCCCAGGTGTGCCATACCTGGTTTCTAAGCCAGCTACCACTGCCAGATCAACCCAACCAGGGCCCCGCCTCGATACTTCTTGAAAAACAGAGATACCGGTCTTCCCTGCCCCCGTGTACATGTTGTGTAGAGGTGTTTATTGGGTGTATGTGTAAATGTGTGTGCTGTCCTTTTATGTCGCCTCTTACGCCAGGCAGGACATACCGTGGGACTATTCTACTGGAAATCAATGCTAATAAAACTATTTTTTAGGGCACTCTATAAATTTGACCTTGAATTCATTATATGGAACCAATCATTAAATGTTTGCATTACGTTTGAATTTTTTTTCCAAGGATAATTTAACGGTAAATGTTCAGTTCTTCCTAAATACGCAATGGCTTTTGCAACGCAATTGGATAATAAATGAACAGCTGGCCGTACTTTTTGTCTCTGGGACCATTTAACATGTAAATGATACCGGCTAAGTTTGTGGGTAAGCGTTAATTCAGAAACTGAACTTTAGCAAAAGTTCAAAACCAAGCTTATTAATTATTAACAATTAATCTCGAATCTAAAATATGGTTGCGACCAAGTTTTATGAGATGCAGCTGCAGACACATAAATATTTAAAGAATTATCACTTGGATTGTAACGCTAGCTTCCGTTTGAATTTGATTAATTCAATATTAAATAATATATGCAAATTTAAACGTCGCCGACCTTTAGCGTTATCAATAAACACGGCGTGTCAATGTCCCAGAAAATAACGGGCGCGGGCCCAGGCCGCACCCAAAGATAACGGCAGCGCTAGACAAAGGCAAGCCGCGCGCCGTTCCTCTCCCACCTATGAACAAGCGAGCCGTATAAAAGCGGTTGCAGAGCTCATTTTAGACAGAGATTCCCCTGAGAGATTTTCCTGACAGATTCTCCGGTCCTTCCAGTTCCCGATCCTCCGTCCTATTTCCTGTCCGGCCCAGACAAATTCTCAATTATTCTTCTACCTCGAATTCCTGATTTCCTTCCGATATCCGCTAGTAGACCAGACCTGGGGTTCGTTAGAAGTGGACGCCTTCAATAGAAGACCCACTTTCCGCACCTAAAACTCTCTTGTTAATAAACCTGGGGCTCGCTAGAAGTGGACGCCTTCGATAGAAAACCCACTTTGCGTACCTAAAACTCTCTTGTTAATAAACCTGGGGCTCGCTAGAAGTGGACGTCTTCGATCGAAGACCCACTTTGCGTACCTAAAACTCTCCTGTTAATAAACCTGGAGCTCGCTGGAAGTGGACGGCTCCGAGAGGAGACTCACTTCGCGTATTTTAAAACTTCCTTGTTAATAAGCCCAAAGCTCGCTAAAAGTGGAAGCCTTCGCCAGGAAACCCACCTCGCCAGCTTAGATTATTCCCCTTGTAAATAATCCCGACATTAATTACGCTTAATAGTCCCATCAACTCAAGTCCGCTATCAGCCGCCGCGAGATTAATTTCTTGTCCCGCAGACAACTGCCGAAACTTTCGAGTTTCAACTCGAAACAGTTTATTTTAATTTCAATGCAACTAAAATAGCCCGCATTCGATTTGTAAATTTGTGTAAACCAGCAAACTACTATTAATTATTCATATTACAGTTAGCTACGTACCTGGCCTGCTCACGGAGACAATAGCATCTCCAAAGCGCCAAGACTCACACAGCCAGTGAGATTATCCCGCAGTCCGAGGACCGACGATCGCGCTAAAACACACTTTCGTTTCACAGGCCGTCGCAACCTTCCCGGGGAAATTGTAGTTGCCCATCCAGAGTAAAGAAATACATTAGCTAACCTAGATTCTTCACGTGTTTACAGAAGTCAAAATAGTACGATAGTAAGATTTGACAGCACGAGTTCCAGAGCGTCGACGCGGCGCAAACTTCCGCAAATCCGCGAGGCAAATACAACAACCAGAGGTCATATAACATACCGGACAATATTATAGAAGCTGGCAACCAAAGGTTAAATTAATTGTATTTGATATTATAATCAACTGCAACATTAATTCTTAAGAGTGCCAATAATCTTAGACTTTGATGCCTTTAAAAATAAAAATCAAAAACCAACTTTCATAATAAATCAACGATCAATGATTTTTACTTCCTTTTACAATGTGGTTGTGTGACGTTTTCATTGTCTTCTACCAATTTTGAATTTTTTATTCATAAACCTACACTGTTATTATTCAAAAGAGTATTTTTAAGGACTATAATAGGCTACTTTGAAAGAGGTTTACAACTTTACAGTAATTAAATTGGTTCCAATTATGGAAAACGTCAGGGCCGTAACTAGGCAAACTTTTATTGTAGGCAAGCCAACATTTTTACGCCCCTCAATACACTAACGATATATGTGACAAAAAATACTAATGTTACTGTATGCTTTCTACATGTATTATCTACGGACATATAATGTATTCAAAACAGATAGCGAGGTATTCAAAAATAAATCCAACATTTTTAATTCAAAAGTTTGAAAAAGAAACAACTAAATGTTAAAATAACAAAATAAAACACAAATAAAATAAGAACAGTAAACAAGATTATAAATTAATTATAATTAAAAAAAAATACATATTATTCTGCAGTCAGTAGAACTTTTTATAAATTCCTACATAAACGTGTGGTGTACCTGCGTCTCTACGTTATCTTTCATCGGCATCGATCGAGCGCATTTCGCCCACAATTTTAACGCCTCTGCGTTCTTTATAACGCAACGATAAGCATACGTATTTATCAGTGAACGCAAGTTTGAATCCCACTAGCTAAATTTTCAAATTCACATAATTCGCATTAATACAAAGTGTTTCAGTATTATTAGCAGCATTAAAGTATTTTTACCTATTTTGTAAATAATTTTGAAGACTCTTAACCATAATTCGATTCAGCAAAAGTTAGTTTTCTTGTAGCGCGCTTTCTGTATTAAAGACGTTGAAATCATTTTCTTTTTTAATTCGTTTATGTACAATTCAAATTTAAAATGCAAAATAATATTTTAATTAGATTAAGGCCACTTATGTGGTGCGCTCAAAAGCTAATAAAGACATGTCAATATGTTAAAATAATACAATATATACAAATAATTGCATCATGAGTAGTAACATATACACATAGAATAAGGTACTATACTCGCAGCCACAATGTCACCCCGTCTTGTAGTAAACAATATATTTAAAACGCGAAGCTTTTTATGTCGGCGTCTAATATAAGCCCTACATCAAGCCGATTTCTATAATTCTTTTTTTAATAAAAATCTGGCACCGCGTAGGGTCGCAGAAGTGTCTTAAATTGGACAAATTCTAGCAGGTAAGTGGTTGTAGCGAAAATGCTATAGTAGTGGAACAAGTAAGCTCTCGAAATCGGTCTGTAGTGTTCTGCTGATTGTTCCAATGGGCCACTATACCAGCGATGAGCCCAAAGCAGTGATTGATTGATTGATTGATTAAAAGCAGGGATTTAGATGGGTTAGTAGTGAGCCCAGTTTTGCACTTCGACTCTGTGGTCTTTTGTGCCCCCCCTGACCCTATTAAAATAGATCTGCACCTTCAACGAGTTGTAGGAGGTGTTTTACGAGGTGCTCGTGTGTGAGAGCTGCTCCGTGTGGAGTTCCCCCGAAAAGTTGCTGTCTTTTGCGGAGTAACGCTGGACAGTCGAAGATTATGTGTGAGGCTGTCTCCTCCTCTTCCTGACATAACCTACAGAGTATGTCCCCTCTGTATATGCCTATTTTGTGTAGGTGTCTTCTCAGGTGGCAGTGTCCTGTGACTAGTCCTACCAGCCGTCTGATCTGAGTTCGTCCTAGATGGAGTACATCGGTTGTTAGTCTGCGAGAAGGCGTTCTAATTATTTCCTTCCCCAGTGTTTGTCCCTGTGTGGCATCCCAGCGAGAAGCGTGTTGTCTAACGGTCCATTTTTCTATCGCTGTTCGGATGCTTTGTTTGGGTATACCAAATACAGGTTCTGGGCCTATAAATGGGGTAGATGCACCATCTTTTGCGAGGGCGTCTGCCGCTTCGTTTCCCTCTATCCCTGTGTGCCCTGGCACCCAAATGAGCTGAACAGTGTTCTTTTCAGCTAGGAGTGTCAGGTGATTTAAGCATTCTCTTGTTAGCACAGAGCTTACACGAGGTGATTCAAGCGCTTTCAGTGCCGCTTGACTGTCAGAAAGTATGCTTATGCGTTGTTGGGAATACCCACGTTTTGCATTTTCCTGGACGCATTGCATTATAGCAAAGATTTCAGCTTGAAAGACTGTGGCTTTGGTCCCAAGAGATACACTAATGTCCTCTTTTGGTCTTACGCCATGTATTCCAGCACCCGTGCCCTCTGCTGTTCGGGATCCATCTGTGTACCAGACTAGCCCATTTGGCAGGTGGGTTGAGGTTTCTTGGGTCCAGTCATTGCGATCGTACCTTACAGTGAAAGGTTTGTCAAAGGAATACTCTGGAAGGCTGTAGTCTGAGCCCATTTTTAAGATGGGGTTACCTTCGCTCACTTCCTGTATCCGTTTGTGTCCGCACCGTTCCTGGTTGGTGTTCCAGTTTCCGGTGGTTTTCATTCTGTATGCTCCAATCTGGGCTTCCCCTTTTAGATATATGTCTAGAGGTGTTAGTCCCAAGAGAGCTTCCATAGATGCTGTTGGAGTGCTATTCATAACTCCACAGATGCACAAACAGGCCAGTCTCTGTATCCTGGATAGTTTTTTAATTGCTGTTTTTTGTTCTACCTTTGGCCACCATACCAAGGTGCCATAGGATATCACGGGTCTGACTACTGTTATGTAGTACCAATGAACCAGCATTGGTTTCAGTCCCCATGTTTTACCAAACATGCGTCTACCCATCATGAGGGCCATTTTTGCTTTGTTTGCTATTTTGTCTAGGTGTGCATTCCAGTTTAGTTTTGCATCTAGGGTAATACCCAGATATTTAACTTCCTGGCTAACCTGAATTCTTTCACCAAAGATTGTAAGGTTGTTGAAGGCCTCTACATTTCTTTTCTTAGTGAAAGGTATTATAGATGTTTTGCTAGGGTTTACCCAAAGCAGTGAATGTGTGTGTAATATGTGCAACCAGTGGATCCACTCTTTAACAGTTTTTAAAAATTTAAGTTTTTTTCTCGTCACTACTGTATCTATTACAGTGTTTTAAAAATGAAAAAAAAATATAATTCGAATAAAACCACCTATGGGGCGGGCTAAAAGCTAGTATTTTTAATGTTTTGAATGATATAGGTGAGAGTTATAAAACGCCGTTACAAACTGGTATATATCTAACATTCTCTTTGGAAATTGCACAAGGAAATGTATCGAATAGATTGGGTGCAATTCACATTTTATAATTAGCATTATTTAGGCTAAAATTAAATACAAATTAATTTGTTTGCACAATTCCCTACTTGTTTATTTGTTTTTTCCCCATTAGTACGAAAGAATGATTTTTTCAGTGCCATTTTGGCGCCCCTTGCTGGTTGCGCCTGTAGGCAGGGGCCTACTCGGCCTATACCTAGTTACGGCCCTGGAAAACGTTTATAACAGTGTTTGTAAGTTGTAGGTTATGTCTACCCTTGAGCAGAACATTAAATTATCTAATCATATTTTCGAAATGGCCAACGCAAAGAATGATGGTGAATGGAAATATTTAGTAAATTTGTGTATAAATGAATTCGTTAATCATTTCTCCGATATCTAGTTTGATTATGAAAATTTGAACAGGCCTGTACGACAAGTTGTGCATCATTTTTGAACGAGAAATATTAATAAAGCAGACTCCACTGGAAAATCAACACTTTTAACCGGCACGCATGGAACGCAGTCGTAAAAACCATTACGACAGTTATCTCAATAAATAGGTGTGTATTTTGTAAAGAATACATGTTTGCACATTAAATTTATTACAATACTTGATTACAGGGTTAAGCTATGAAAAATGTCAAAGGACATTAAAACGAAAACTACATTTATATCCATGCAATTGACTTAACGACACTTTAAATAACGATGGAGTTTTCTTTTCTGAGCAAATAAATAAATAAAATTGAACCAGCAGATAATTACTTGACCTGTGATAAAAAAAATTGTTAAATAGTGCGAGATCCCAATCCCAACGACCTATAATCGTTCCATGAAAATTTTTTGAATGGGTTCTTCGACGACGAAGGATTTTGACTGGTCAGTTCTTGGACCATTATATAGGGCCTATAAATGTATGTAGTAGTAAGTGGCTAATATAGCAATTCTGTTGCCAGATTTTTATTTAAACGGTTTTTTTTATTTATTAGATTTCCGAACCAGACGGATTTGGTATTAAAGAAAAAACACTGCAAGATCTATATAGAGTATCTTTTTTCGAATCTTCACTTCGTAAATAAAATCAAAATTTTTATTTTTCCTAAATAAATTTCCAAAACCAGGGCTTCTTAATTTATAAAATCAGTATATATTTAATTGCAATTCCTGTTTGTTTTTATTCACTTTTATTGTCTTCGCCAACTGTGACCTAAATTAGTAAATAATTAACACTAAAATCGTTGTGGTTATACTAGCTCATTTAGAATGGTGAAATTAATAACAAAAAATTTAATTTTAATGTAAAAAAAGAGAAACTTGCCTAATTAGAGTAGTGTGAGGCCACTATATCCAAAATAATGACAGGTTTGGTGATTGAAAAAACCCAGTGCACACGTAATTCGGTGATGGCACTGTGCATGTCATTAATAAAGAGCCCAACTCGATAGAATGCAGACGTAATTGAAGATATTTTAAATTTTGGCAACGTTGTACATCAGCGTTCAATAATAAATCTTGATAATCAAGCTCCAAATCCACTGTATTTAGTTGCTGATGAAGTATATCTAGACGATTTAGATGTTTTGAGAATAAGAATACATTGCGTTCCAGTCAACACCGATCATGAAATGCAAGGGGTGCTATACAATAATATAATCAACTTCATTCAGTTTTAACAAGATTGTTTATTCACTATAACTATGGCGTTTTCACATCTCAGCTAAAATGTGTCGCAATGATAAAAGTTGACACAAGAATATTGGCTGTTTGATCCTCACAGCTGCAATAATGGTGTAGACAATATGATAAAATTAATGGCAGCAAATTTTAACAATAGTAGTGAAAGTACAGAAACTTTTTCAATTACTCCATTTATACTTCAAGAAAATATTCTTGAGACTTATCAAAGTGATGATACGAATGACCTAAGCATAGACGAAGATCTAGAAAATAATCCAAGCAATTATGGTGATGAGATAGACCTAGTTGACTATAACGTGCATAATAGTAATAAAAGAAAAAGAATTATGAGTTCATGTTCACCACATTCTAAAAAAAGAAGATTAATTATGCAAAGAGTGAGGAATTCTGACGATTACAAAAACACCGAGAGAGAAAAAAACTAAAAAATTATGAATAGACTTAGAATGAATGAAAAATATAGTAAGGAAATAGAAAGGTAAAAACAAAAAATTATGAAGAAACTTCAGCATGTCGTAGAATGCAGATAAGGAATTGAAATTATATTAATTTAAGAAAAAAATATTCATGTAAATATAATTATTACTCAAATGTTTAGTTTTTCTTTTAAAATTTTAAGCAAATAGGTGAGAGAAATTAAAGAGCTCCTTATAGTTTCTTAACCTATTTAAGATCGCGAATATATTCCGTTCAATAGTACATTTACATATCTTAACCTATTTAAGATCGTGAATATATTCCGTTCAATATTACATTTACATACATATTCTGTAACCTCTCATACTGTTTACACCATGTCGGGGTGCGGCGTGCCGGGCGCACCGAGCTGCTGAGGATATGTGCATTTTTAAATTCGGCGGAGGTACTTGAGGTAGTAAGCTAAGAACACTACGCCCACTCTCCAGATGTTCACCCATCCAAGTACTGACTAAGCAGACTGGAGCTTAACTTTTACAAGTGAAGTGAGAGATGCAACACCACTCAGCCGTACTGCGGATCGTCTATATACAGTGCAGTCTTTAGGCACTGGCCCGACGGGCCCGGGCCCGGGGCCCCCAATTTTTGGGGCCTCCGACAGGCGCATTGATCAACTAATAATTATGTAATTCATTATTTAATTTTGTAAAAAAAATAAAAATTAAAGTTGTGTATCCATTTGATAACTACATAATTATAAATCATTAATAAAAATTAATAAACGTATAAATGTACTACGTTGGCCAGACCCAAAGCTTTTGGTATTAGAACAGATTTTAGATTCGATTGAAGCTATTATAGTCAACAGGAAATTTATATCTTTTATATTTTTGATAGAGCGTTTTCCCTCATCAGCTTAATTAGATCGCTTGAAAACCAAAGAGAAAAACAATCTGATCGCTTATTAAACATGGGTACATGTTTTGAAATAACATATTTCATAATTAGATAAAAAAAATTACACAGTTCTCAGTGCTAAGCGATTTCAGTTCAACATTTCCAGTCGTAAGACGGTAATTTACCATTAATAGCATTATAATCAGCTTTGGAGAAATTACGAAAATTTTGAGCGGCTGCAATAAGCGGTTCTCTAAACTTATATCTAAAATATATTTCTAAAGGAGGATAGTTTTGATCTACAGCAGTAAGAGGAGGCGGTTGTATTGAAAAACCTCTGTGTGTTCGTTCTTCGTTGTTAGATAACACAAGGTCTGGAATCCTCTAATTGATATTTTTAACATAATTAAAATGCATAATTCCACTTTCAGATATACAATCCAAAAAACAATTATCATTATTGTCGTACGTTGAAGCTGGTTGGAGGCCACGCTCATTGCCATTCTTAACCCAATTTATGTTGCGCAAGTTGAAATCACATAATAGTTAACGGCTCAGATAATGATATCGAGCAGTTTTTAACAAATACAGCTGGAATATTATCGGAGTCCAGCCCCTTGCTTATATTCTGGCTACTTAGTAACTCCTACACTTCCAGACCGGTAGACAGGTAGACAGGTAAATAGGCAAACATTCATAAGTTAAACACGATAAAAAACGAACTTTGCAGTACTATGCTACAAGAGAGGCTAAACTCTTTATGATTAATGTGCATAGAAAGTGACATATTGGTGAATTTAAATTTTGAAGATATAACACAGGACTTCGCCCATACCAAATCGAGAAAAAAATCTTTTATTAGTGTGTAGCAATAATTATGTTCTATTTGTTAATTTTTAGGTTTCTTATGTTCTATTGTGTTTATATTCATTTAATTAGAATTTTAATTTCGTTTCAGTATTTAGTTGTATAAAAATAAAAGAAGGCATTTTAAAAATGTATATTGTATTGTATTGAGTTACTTCTTTTCTAGAAGGGCCCCTTCATTACCTTGGGCCCGGGGCCTCAATCATATACTACTTTTCGGTAAATAATAAAAAATCTAAAGAAGTAATTAACATTTTATATTATTTTCCCTAATTATAAACCTTTAAAGTGTTCACATTAAAAATTTTGAACTTTAATATTAAGTCTTGGTATGTGAAATTTTGAAAAATATTTAAAAAATTGAAAAATTAATTTTTAGCTAAAGTTAACAAAAATTAGGGGATTGAGATTGTTTAGTTAGCTAAAAATAATACACTCTAAGAAAATCTCATTGAAACCTTACTTAGTTTCCGAAAAATAGCACTTTTTGGATTTTGACAATTTCGAAAAACTCCATTTTCTAAATCAGTAAAAATCACTCGGTATATATGATAGGGGCTAAATAGGTTTTCAGACAAGCACAAATTATTGACGTAAAAAGTGTTTTTGCAAAATCAAAAATAAAAAGTTTTCTCATATGCCGACTTTTTGGCGGACACTGTAGATGTGTTTTTCAAATCTTTAGAAGGGGTTTTAGGGTTTTTTACTTTCACCCCCAAAACGATAAAAAGGGAAAACTGAAAAGGGGTAGGAGATTACAATTATTTTTTTCGCTTTAGGTTCATTTCAGGATAAAATAGTCGGAAAGAACTTTCCGAAATATCACCCCCAAGGGGGTGAAAAGGGGTAAACTGTGTTTTCACGAATTTCTCAAAATCTCCTAGAATAAAATAGGAGGATCCAGTTACCTTTATAAATCGTATTTTGGGTTGCATTTTTACCTGGTCAAGCTCGTCATCTTACGTGAATAACCCTGTACATAAAATCTGTAATCCCTAATACCATTTACAGTGTCGGGGTGCCGGGCGCACCGAGCCGCTATGTGCATTTTTAAATTCGGCAAGGTACTTGAGGTAGTGGAGCCTGTCTAAGCTAAGACCACTACGCCCGCTCTCCAGATGTTCACCCATCCAAGTACTAACCAAGCAGACTGTAGCTTAAATTTTGCAAGTGCCGTGAGAGATGCAACACCACTCAGCCGTACTACCGGCTTACCTTACGTACAGTCTGTTCAGTAAACATAAAAATACAAAGTGGCCTCTGATTTCTATAATTTCATAAGTGTATTTCCAAAATTCATCTTTGTCTAGGAATGTACTTACAAAGAGTTACTAAAACAAATAGGTTAGAGGTGTGACATTTATTTATCAACTTTCATAAATTTTATAACTAACTACTTTTAAGGATGTTAAATCAATACTCTGTTGGATACTATTGATGTAGCGTTTATTAATAGACATTTTTATTACATTTTATAAAAGTTCAGGCAAGAATTTTTAGAATAATATGTACTTTGATCCAGTGGCGTAACTATGGGGGGTGATATAGGTGTCAGAACACCCCCCCAAAAGCTTTAGGAATAACTAAAATTCGTCTTAAACAAAAAATATAAAATTACGTTTTAGTAATGTATAATTGAATATCAATTATTACATTCGGAAATCATACTCGACCATTTTTAAAATCCGATCTCAACGAACATCACTCGAACGTGATTGCTGAGTTCAAATTATACCGGAAAAGCCAAAATGTACAAAATCTTCCACATAAGATAGCAATGGATGCGCTAGCTACGTGCAATAATGACATATTTCCCAACATATTCAAGTTGCTGCAAATCCTTGCAGCGATTTCTGTGTCAACTGCAACAGCTGCAGGATTATTCTTCACCGTCAAAAGAATTAAGACTTACCTCCTCAATACAACATCGCAATATAGGCTGAATGGATTGGCAATGCTTTTCATTCACAGAGAACTTAGGGCGAACGTAGTTGAAATCATAAACGAGTTAGCAAGAAAACCAAGAAAACTTGGAATTGCTACTATAAGTTGTATTAGAATTGTAATTATTTTATTGTTTATACATAAACAGTGTAGTTGCTTTCATTTCTATAGATCTTGCCGTAGGCCATAATTTAACTAATTTTTTTACAGTCAAAATGACATTTAACATTTTCATAGGTTAGTTATTGAAAGGACAGGCATATCTTGAAATTGTATTTTACAAGCGAGCTAAGTTGTTATTTATTTAGCAAATAATTATTTCTGACGCATTTTGGTTAATAATCAAATGAAATGCCACCACTAGTTAATTTCACCTATTTAAATAGACGCCTGTTAACATAAGTCAGTAAATTTTTAAATGTAACTAGGTGGTCTACAATACCAAGAAGTTAAAAATAAGGCCTACTTTAAGTCCTATAGAAATCAAATCAACTATACTTTATAACGCGACCTTTTGCCTAGCCCTACACCTACTGAATTATTACGTTAAAATGCCCTGGTTCGCTAGCTTATCTAGGCGGTGAGCTATGAGGCTCTATTCACATCGTCAGTGCAGCTATGGGAAACTAATATTGTTGAGGTCAGCTCGCTGACACCTGAAATATTGTACTTACAAATGCAAGCACCAATGGTAATAAAAACCCAACAGTTTACAGGAATACATATAATCTGTAAATAAACATAGACACACAAATAAAAATATACATAAAAACGAGTACACAAAGCCGTTATGCACTGAACATGAGAAAATGCCTTAACTAGATTCCAAACGTTCATTAGCGCATGCAAAGCCAAGCTCACGAGAGCAATGCCTAAAGTAATTCCGCACACACAAATAGTTCGGACACAAGAATAAATATAATAACCACAAGCATATCTTCTACACAACCGCTTTGATGTCGATGCCGACAACGGGTGACCTCGAACCATTGTATTCCATTCCAGCCTCTACCTACACTGACTGCACTGGCCGTTTCAGTTTAGAATTTCCGTTTAGAAACGTCCCAAGGCTATGAGGCGCCGGCGGTCAGGTAATACGAGATATCCTTCTGGTTATTATATTTATTCTTGTGGTTCGGACGTGAAGTTGTCGATTATTTTTAGGACGCTTCGTTATTTGCAGCCCCTGGACGCCAAATCAGCAAATGACGTAATGCCGGCATTGTCACTTGCTCGTAGTTGCGCAATGGTTCATTACAACAATTATTGACAATGTTGTAATTGTTGTTCCATCTCTTAGCGCCATTGCAAACAGAACTAACCTTGTTCTCTTTGGACGCCGCTGCCGTCTCCAATGCGTTGCTTCGCTTCTTGGCTGGCACCTCGCCTAGAGCTGCACGTACCCCCTGGTGGGCCCACGTAAGACTTCACTTGGTCAATTTGGGCGCGAACCAATTAATCTGCACTATTCGCCTATTAGGGCGCGAACCAGGGCGACCTTCGCCCTTCACAGGTTTGACAACGAATAAGTTCACTTGCAGGCCTCAGCGTCTTTTCAAATCCGCTGCTTCTTGTTCTCCGAATTAACTTGTATTGTTAGCACATTTTCTCACGTAACACTAGAGCGTCCACACTCGGGACTCTATAGTCCGCGGTCACTCACATAGCATTTTCCACTTATGATGCGATGCTACGTAAATAAACATAAGAACACATACTGCTGAGCCTTATTACTAATTGGGTATATAATAAAAAGTATGAAATAGGTAAATACAGGTTGCACGAATTGGCCCGTTTCAACTTTATGGTACGCTCAATTTTTTAAAATTATTATTGAAACGTAGATTACTCTCCCAGAACACCCCCCAAAGCAAAATCGTAGTTACGCTACTGCTTTGACCCTGAAATAATGAGATTTATTAATTGTCATTTTTAAGAGCGGGACCGTAGTAGTGGGGATTCGATTGTAACTTTAATTTCCACACGAATTACGGACTGACAGCACAAGAGGGCGGTAGTATAAGAAATACCTCTAATAAATGAATTTGGGTAGCAGATGTATCGTTCACGCTTCTATCAAAGAGAGGGCGCTAAAGTTTTAGACAGAGGCTACTACTGCCTGCATTTCCAAGAACTGATGTGTCGCCTGAACGGCTGTTATCAGTGTTATCCTTATCGCTTTGTAGCCGCCCCCGCGTGTTTGCTGGCATCGTGTTTCATGCTGCGCTCGCAACTTTCGCTATTCTAGGACTTCGGCCAGTGGTCTGCTCGATATTTTAAATTGTTTGAACTGCACCAGTGCACGTTGCCCTTGCTATCGAATTTGACAAAGAGAAAGCTTCTGCGACTCCCAATTTCAGTTTTCGAGATGTAACGGGTTATATATGTGCATACGCACTTTGAGGGATTTTTAAAAAAGTTGCTCTGAACCGGCTTCGAACTCGCTACCTACCTAACGCTCGTAGGAGCATTTCTTTCTCTGTAGCTCGCGCACGCAAATCTCGTGTTCGTTTTTACTGCCTCTAACCCGCGCCTAGTGCTCTCTCTCTCTCTCTCTTGAATTGAACTGTTCGATCGAATATCTGATGTGCTTCCGTTTTTCGGATCCGTTGTACGTTCTCTACTTATTTTTTCTTTTTAACTTAACACCCTTTCTATTTTCTTCTTAATACAATACTTCTTACGTACAAGTCCATCGTTTTTTATATGTATCTTTATTTTAATTCTTTGCTTAAATACTTTCAATATCAATCTTTCACTTGTTCATGTCTTGTCTTACGTTTTCTTGTAAAAAAAGGCATTCTTAGGTTTTCCTTTAAAAAGCTCGCTTTTCATATTAACCTTTTGTTATTTAAATCTTTTCTTACGTTTTAGTTTTAAAAAAAACGCTTTTTTCATATGGATCTTTCGTTTTTAAATCTTTTCTTACGTTGTAGTTTTAAAAAAGTCTTTTTTATATGGATCGTATGTTTTTTAAATCTTCTCTTATGTTTTTCTTTAAAAAAACTCTTGTTTCACTCGAATCTTACGTTTTTATATTTTTTCTTACGTTTTAGTTTTAAAAAACTCTTGTAATCTAGAAAGTATTATCATCAGAAACTAACATAAATAGAATGAGCATTTTTTCTTTAGAATTCATAGCTTATGTTAAAATTTGTAGCATTTTTATGTACTTATTATTAATTACTCTATTTGTTCAATAGAGATTACGAAAACGACGATGTATTGAAAATAATGTACCTAGTTTAATAATAGATACTCTCTGTTTTTGTTATTTTCTCTGCGTTATAATCAGACTATCTTCTTCTTCTTCTTCTTCTTATTATAGGACATTTGTCCTGTTAATATCGACAGTTGCATTTAGTCTTCCTGGGATGCTGAAGTCCAGCATTCCTTCCATCTCTTGGGTGGCCTTCCAACTGGTCTTCTTGTGTTCGGCTTTTGTGTCTTTACCCATTTTACTAATCTTGTCTCGTCCATCCTGTCCACGTGGTCTCTCCATTGGCGGCGTCTAGTTCTTACCCATCTCACGATGTCCTGAACTCCGCAGTTTTCTCGTATCGTTTCACTTCGTTCTCTGTCCCTTAATGTCTTCCCCGATATGTTTCTTAGTACTTTCATCTCCGTTGTTCTCAATATTTGTTTAGTTTTAGATGTTTCCGCTCTCGTTTCAGCCGCATATGCCATAATGGGTCGTACACATGTTTTGTATATGCGGGTTTTGCTTTCTATTGTCATATGTTTATTTGACCATATGATGTCGCGGAGATAACCAGAGATTGCTGCGGCTTTGTTGGCTTGTGTTCGTACTTCCTTGCTGATGTTGCGGTCACTGGAGGTGTCAATGCCTAAATATTTAAAATTCATGACCTGTTTAATTATTTCGTTGTTGACCATAAGTTTGCAGCGTATAGGGTCTTTCGATATTACCATAGCTTGTGTTTTCTCTGTAGATATTTTCATATTAAGTTGTTCTGCTGTTGTTTTAAATGTGAACAATAGGCGTTGTAAATCATCTTCGTTTTCTGCTACTAATACTGCGTCGTCCGCATAACACATGATTTTGATTTTGCTATTTCCCAGCTTGTATCCTCCATTAATCTCTTTGACGTTCTTTATTATTTCGTCCATGATAACATTAAAAAGTGTGGGGCTTAAGCTGTCACCTTGTCTGATGCCTGTTGAGACGGGTAGTTCTTCCGTAAGTTTATTAGCGGCTCTTATTTGAGTTTTGTTGTTTGTCTTTAACTGTTTTATTATATTTAGTATCTTTTTATTTATATTACGGTGGTGTAGAATTCTTAAGACATCATTTAACTGTACCCTGTCGAACGGTTGCGTGAGATCAACAAAACATAGGAACATTGGCTTGTTGAACTCAACCGATTTTTCTATTAGCTGACGCAGTACAAAAATGGCGTCTATTGTTGATCTATTTTGGCGAAAGCCTTGTTGTTCTTCACTTATCCCCGTATGCTGAATTATTTTTTCAGATAGGATTTTTGTTAATAGCTTAGATACTGCACTCAATAAAGAGATTCCTCTGTAGTTTGTTGGGTCTTTCTTTGTTCCTCTTTTAAATATAGGGACAGTTATGCTAGAGCGCCATTGTTCTGGTATCCTCCCTTGCTCTAATATCTTGTTAAATAAGATAGTAATTTCTCGTGCTAGCGTTTCGCTGCCATATTTTATCATTTCATTAGTGATTGTGTCTGGTCCAGGGGATTTTCTGTTTTTTAGTTTTGTGACAGTTTTGTGTACATCTTCATACGTGATTTCTAGTTCTGTTTCATTATATAGGTCTTCGAGTACTTGTTCTTCTGCTTCTTGAGGGATAGGTTTGTAAAGTTTCTTGAAGTGTAGCATTCACTGGTCTGTAGATATTATGTCCATCTGTATGTGTTCGTTGATAGGCTTTTTTCTATTCCTTAGCATATTCCAGACCTTTTTCTGAGCTCCATACAAATCGTTTTCCATTTCACTAGTGAATCTTCTCCAGTATTCCCTTTTCAATTTTGCGATCTCACTATTAATTCTATTTCTTGTGTCTTTATATGTGTTATATGTTTCTGGTGTTTTGTTGCTCCTGTATAATATGTATGCTTTTCTTTTCTCTTCTGCTAGCAACTTAACCACTTCTGTAAACCACGGCTTCATATTACGTCTTCCATTTATATTAATTCTTCTGGTTCCAATTGATTCTGTGGCACTTGTCGATATGTTAGATCTTAATCGTACCCATGCTTGATTGACGCTGTCATTTTCTTTTATTGCATTAGCATGAATTTTTGATGCAAGTCTCTGTTCGTACAGATTTTTAGTGCTATAATTGTCAAATGATTCTATGTTGAATTTAATAATGTATTCTGGTGGTGGGTTTCTTTTAATGTTTATTCTCTCCCGAAATTTACATATTAGAAGGTTATGGTCAGTATCTGCTATAGCCGAGTTGAGTGTTTTGACATCTAGAATTACCTCAGGGTGTACACTTTTATTGGTGATAATATAATCGATAATGGATTCATATACTCTGGAATTGGACCAAGTATACTTATACTGCATTTTGTGATCGAAGAAAGTATTATTCATTAAGAGCACAAAGTGATATTAACATTTCCCCGTTATCGTTAACAGTTTCTTCGTTGAATCTTTGCATAACTCCTGGGATAACGTCATTTCCAATTCTTGCATTTAGGTCACCCATAATAAATAGTTTTTCATTGTTTGGGATCTGTTCTACTACTTCTTGTAGGTTGTCAAAGAATAGTTGCCTGTCCTCTTTGGGTTTACTTATATCCGGAGCGTATGCACTCACAATGTGTATTTTAGTTGTGTTGAATATTAATGTGATTTGTAGCAGCCTATCGTTTAAGTATTTGATGTTTTCAATATGTTGTTCGAATTTTTCGTGTAACAGTATACCAATTCCGGATTGGGCTCTGTCATTCTTATCTCTTCCACTGTATATGAAAATATAATTTCCGTATTTCATGTTGCCTTTCCCTTTTCTCTTTGTCTCTGATATGGCACATATGTCGATTTTGTGCTTGTTCATTTCCATAATGATTTGTTGGTCTTTGTTTGTCCATGATGTTATATTCCAACAGGCTAATCGTAATATTTTTTATTTCCATACTCGTTTTTTCCGTGCTCTCGCCTTGTCTGTTGCCTTTGTTATCCATCCTTTTTCCGAGGCTATTTTTTGTTTGTATTTATCCATGTTAAGTTACATTATTTTGTTTTCCGTGTTGTCGTATCCATTGACCGCACAACCAGGTTCATTTGCCATTTCTCGCCGTGTCGTCTTAGATTCTGTCGATTCTTTGAGCATAGTAGGTTTTCTCGTGGGTAGGATGCTAGTCTGTCCCACAAACCCTCCTCCTTTCTCAGGGCTTGGGACCGGCAACAACATCCCCTAAGCTACTCAATCCACCCAGGGGATGTCGCAGGCGGAGTTAATATCAGACTATAAAGTCTCTTATTATTTTTCATTAGTGGTATGTTATAGATATTAACGATACAAGTTTGAATATGAGCATCTTCACGATACGAGTTTGATTGCCAAAATGAGGCGGTGAGCCGAGTTTTGTAGCAACCAAAGGAATCTCGTTAAGATGCTCATAAGCAAACGTGTATTTTTCAATATTTTATCTTCATCAATAAATTCAGGCATTTGCCAGTACATTGCAAAGTTTAAATTTCCCGCCATCGTGCTCTGCATGTCCATACGAAACTTCTAACTTGATAATGAGTTTTATGTAGCACTGTGTCCCCATTCCTTCATCATAAGCCAAACGCATTTCAGTTTTACCGCTTTCAATTCAAATTTTGCGATAAACGCGCAAAATTTTGCCGCTAAAACTGGATTCCATTTACATAACCAAAATCGCAATCACAAATCACCAAGCATGTCATGTGACGTCACAGAACAGTTGACGGCGCCATCTATCAAACAGTTGCCCAAGTTTAGGGCAGCTATTATGGTGAACGCGTATTCCAGTGTCACAATTCTCGCAATAAAATCTGTCGTTTAGGTTTATTTGTCTACCAATGTGGTTTATATTCCACAATTAGTTTTATAATAACATTATCTAGGGAATAAGGTATTAACATGTCAAGTTTGGACCAAAAAGAAATTCAAATATTTATATTTTATTTATTTAATATTTCTGTTATTTGACTTCACATCCAGGTGAAATTTGATCACACCCATCAGCGTGTTGTTTTCTAACAATATATATGAAAATAATTAGTTAATTTTAATTGTGAACGACGTCTAACAGATTTTAAAATACCGTGCTGTTTCTATGGTGCTGCCATCTTATAGGAAAAAGTGCAGCGGTCCCCGTCTTAAGTTCAAAGTCGCCTTCATGCAGGTGTGGACACCTTTGCAAAACAAAATATAGGATTCCTATACTTGGCGCAGCGAACAAATAGAGTGACTTATGCAACCCAAATAACATATTTCAAAGCTGACTGGATCAGTATTTGAATAATAATTACTAAAGAATCAGAGGTGGCGGTTCTCATAATTAGACTTAATTTCATCTGACATTAAATAATTGTTTGAGGTTATGATGCAAATAGAAACTTCGACAAATTTAAAAAGCTTAACATTTGTGCACGTGTAATATGTAGGCATGGGGCCTGGGGCTTGTTCAATCTCATTATTGTCTACATATTACAAGTGCACAAATGTCATGCTTTTTAAGTTTCTATTTGTATCATAACCTCAAAAAATTATTTAATGTCAGAAGAAATGAAGTCTAATTATGAGAACCGCCATCTCTGATTCTTTAGTAATTATTATTCAAATACTGATCCAGTCAGCTTTGAAATATGTTATTTGGGTTGCATAAGCCACTCTATTTGTTCGCTGCGCCAAGTATAGCACAAAAATTGTATGTATATGCCAACTTAAAGAAATAGTTAATTTTTTTGTGTTTAGTGAATGGTCTATATGTAGTATGTATGTAATTCTTATAATGCACATAGCTTCAGCGGCTGGGTGCGCCCGGCACCCCAACACTGGGTAAACGGTATAAGGGGTTACATATTACGTTTGTATATAATTCTTACCTGCTGCGTATAAGAAACGTCCATTGTTTGTTGAACCAGTAGTATAGTATAAGATTAAACCTTAAGTGACATTTATCATTAGTTACTGTTTTGTGCATTTATCTGACACCCAACAGCAACGTAAAAAGATAATTGAATCTACCTCTGGTGCTTTACAAGAAAGTTACATAAGGTGAGAGAAATTTCATACGTTTCACACCGATTCATAATTTTAACATATTCCAGGTTGTATGGGACTGGGTTTCTTGCAATGTATCAACTGATAACACATTATTTTTACAATTTACCAGAGGGTGATGAGATAAATTTGTAGTTTCGCTATGCGCCCGATCCGGAAAAGCTGCATTTTTAATTAACGGAGTCACACATCATACTGATTTTGCCTTACTGGTTTCCCAATTTTCAGGAGACAAGCCAGCAGTTTCTAGTGATATCGCAAATTCAATTAGAGAAAAATTATTCAATTCGAAATTATTGGTAATAGATGGGATTTCTATGGTAGGAAGCTAAGTGGACACCAGATAATGAAATTATGGGCATAAAGGAATCCAGAGGACTGTTTGTAATTTTAGTGAAAGATTTGCACCAGCTACCACCTGTAATGGATTCGCCAGTATATAAATTAAAAGGAAACGAATTTTCTGCGTTAAGTAGGTTTTTTTTTTAATATTAATAAACTCTGTTGAATTTATGTGTTTTTCGTTTAATCGCTAACAGCATCAGGTAAAACACGAACCTACCCTGAACTATCAACAAAAGGATATGTTACAGTGTAAAAGTTAAATTTAACACCTATAGATATGTCAGCAAATTCTGAATATTTCGAATAAATTGAAGCAACAAGCGATAAGAAAACAATTCTCGTTAATTTCTGCAGAAGCATTGACAATTTACAAAAGTCGAGGATAAACGTACACCAAATTTTGTATCAATGTAGAAAAGTGTAAGAGAATAACTAAATCAATGATGTGTGTGGCAATGAGTAGAGTGACAAGCTTAACCGGTTTATATTTGATAGGAAAATTTAAACATCCACACACTTAACAAAAACAACGATCCAGTGTTAGTTGAAATAGAAAAGTTAACAAACACAAAAGCCTTGAAATTATCTTATGAAACTTTGAAATATATTAATGTGATTATCATAATATACCAAAATAGTAACTCTAGATAAAAAGATTAATTGTTTAAAAGTTTTTATCTAAATCTACTGCTGCTTTAAGTAGCTTTAAATTATTCATTCCAAGCAAACAATCAATGCATATGAAAATCGAATAAATAACATTTTAATGGAGCTACGTTGGCTTTAAAAAAATTTTTCTCCAACCACACGAATAAGACGCCATATTATCGAATAATTTTGTATAAAAAGCAAGTCATTTCGGGATGTTCACCAATTACCTTGGCAACTCTACACTTTTCAATTCATATTTGCACTAGTACAAAAATGGACGCAAGATAGGGTTTTGCATGGTAAATTTTAAATAAAACACAAACGCTTCGTCAATATTCGGCAGTCACCATCGTTGTTGTTAATTTCCCCGTATAGTGATTGTTTATTTGCATCATGACAGTTCTACAATATAACCTACAATGTTTGATTCTAAATAATAATTCATATTACCGTATTTACGAGTAGTTGGAGAAAAAATAGTATGTTTCATTCGCACAAAAAATGCGTTTTCGGGACGCAATCTGTCTTACTTGTCCGGAAGTCATGCATTTTTTGTACTAATGAAACAAATAACTATTGAGCAAGCGACACGAGTACTAAAATTTTCTACTGATGTACCGTGTGCTGTTGATATTTGAAAAGGGTCATTTATAATTACGTTCCTAAAACATTTTTGAGCAATTTTAGGATTTTCAAATGATTTGTTGCTTCCAGTATCTATTAAAATTTTTAATTTATTTTCTGGAAATAAACTATAGAGTAATGCACTGTCATTGTATAAATTCAGTTGGTATCTTGGGATTCTAGATGTTCCGAGGCTTCTTTCTGAAAAAACTGAGTTTCGGCTTCATTATCGTCATGTTCACCGGGTAATTCAAATGAGGGTTGAGTGTTATCGATTTTGTACAGTTCTTCAACTATATAATTTTGATTGTTGTGTCTGAACTGGTTTTGGCGATAATTTAGGCCTGAAAATTGTGAATTTTGGGGTTTCCATGTATTCCTTGTTGAAATACTCATGGGAGTTGGTTTTGGAAAGTTTTTGGTTTGATTGGGCCAGAAAACATCAACTTAATTTCTAGTTCGGTGCATTGCCATAGTAATGATTTTGTTTAAATGCAGTTTGCAAATCATGAGGAAAATCGTAGGACACTCATTAATGACCAATAGAAAAATCAGTTCACAAGCCGTAACCAAGACAACAAAATTTCTCGGAAATTTTTTGTAGGAAGACCAACCTACTGTAAGGGTTTGTGTCGTTACGATTTTCTGCATTCAAGCATTAATTCATATCTGGAAACTATTTTTCGTGCATTCCAATGTCCTAATTTGCTCTCGCATCCCGCTCGGGCAAATTAATACGATGTTGTTGGAACACATTCAAAAAAAAATCCGGAAAGAATTAATGCTCTTATGAGATTATATGTGATAATTTGTTAATTGCAAGGAAAAAGTCATTCTTGGTCTATTTTGAAAATGTCCTTTATTCTGAGGGTTTAATTTTTCTGAAAATTTAAACTTGGGACGACTGAGCTGGTTTTTGCTGGCTAGCCGTTAATTGAAAATCGTTGGTCAACATACGCCATGCAGTATTTAAATCTGCAGGCTTTTTAGTACGCATTAATGAACCAATTGGATCTTTTAAACCTAGTAGTAACACTCTTAGAGCTAAGTTGCAAGAATATTGTGTTAATAAAAATATTTATTTACGGAAATCCATTTTTCACACATATAATACATGGACGTTTGTATAAACAACAGTTTATAACTAACAATAAATACTACATTAAAAGTATCACACGAAAATATATATTACATATAAGATTATACCTATGATATAGAAATCGATCAATTATGCAATTTAATATTTGTTGAACCCAATTATAAAATCAAATGCACTTTCGTTGTCCTGTTTTAAATTTGTGACTTCAATACTTAAAGTGTAGATATCACATTTATCATCATAAGTATTCAACAATGCAGTTTTTAAATCTAACTAATTCCTAATTACACAAGACGATATATTAATTTTGATTTTAGCTAGTATGCTAGACATCAGATATTCATTCTGGAAGTCCACGCATTTTCAGCATTATAAAATTTGGTAACTAATTTTTGACATATGTCAACAAGCCTAGGGAGTAGTTCCGTTTCTCCATGAAATTCTGAGATAATTCCCAAATAGTCTTGTTTTAGTACAGGTGGTTGCGTCCTTTTTGAAGTATTTAAATTATTTGGTTTTGAATGAGTACTCTCAAAAATTACTGGTAGTGAAATTTTGGAAAGCAAGTCTGAATCAGAATTTGTATCTTCGTCGGAACTATCAGAATTAAATTGTTTACAAGGGCCTCTATATGACATAGGTACTTACAGCAAAATCACTACCCATGCGTCCTTGTTGAACACAGAGCCTTCTTCGATGTGCCTTCGAAGTCTTCTTGTTAAGCTACTCTCCCTTTCACTTAACTAGTGATGGGCCTATCCGGAACGAATAATCGGAAAGTTTCCGATTGTTCAAAAAATCGGAAGGTTCCTATTATTTCGGAACTTTTCGGAATTCGATTATTCTACTGTTCGGTGCACAAAATTCGGAACTTTCGGAATTCGATTATTTTACTATTCGGTATACAAAATGAGAAAACGAAATGCCAATTTGAACTGCACGGAATACGGAATGTTGTGTTGACTCACTTGACTGCTATATGCTGGTGAATGGCACTAATGGCAGTGATATTTCATAGATTAATTATTAGATAGTACAACTTACAGACTTCAAATTCATGTATTGTTTTATACTATCTATTATGTACTTTATGTGCCATTAAATTTTAAAATATCACTACCATTTTCCGAAAGTCTATTAAGGTAACTACAGTAATAATTTGAAAATAGTATATTATACATCAAGGTAGCGAAGCGCAGTATTATAACCTGAGCGCATATTTGATACTGAGCGCGCAGCGCGAAGTATCTAAAGCGCGAAGGTTATAAGACGATTCGCTACCGTGGTGTAGATACTATTTTTTGCACTACTAAACAGCTTAATACCTAAATTCCCAACAAATTTCGAAAATATTTTAACTGTCAACCTGACAATACAGCTCTTTAAAACGTCAAAATTAAAATAGTCATATTTGGTAACTTAGCAATTTATTAGTTACCACGGTGAAAATTGTTTATTTTACTTTCTCTCCCTTGGTGGAGAAAATCAACTTCACGACCTAAAAATAGGCCAATAACGATGTGTTCTGAGACTAGTAGTGCAAAAAATATTTTATTTCCTCACATCCCACTGTGCGACTCAAACTCATAAATTGTTTTACAAACCCAAACAATAGATGCCAACGCAGATAAGGGCTTACGGCGCAACGGCGAGTGCTCACATCGCAAATTTGGACGCACTTCATCTTCCTTCCGCTTGTTGTTTTGCTTGTTTTCCCTTGTTTGCATTTACGGAATGTAAAATAATCGGATGATATTCCGATTTTATAAACATTCCGAAATGGAACATTCCGATTATTGAAATCATCCGATTATGCCCATCACTACACTTAACTGGATGCGGAAAGTTGGAATTTCAAAACTCCGAAAAAAAATCGCGAGTTTCGGATTTTTTATTTTTGGTCTATAAATCCTTGTAACGAATCGATATTATGTCCATTAACACCGTATGACCATCCTACCGACTGCGCCACTTAAATTACAAACTGCCGTAAGGTCCTTTTTAAAAAACCACTTTATTTGACAAAAGATTACAAATTACGTAAACACATGTTACTGTTACGAGTTCTAACTACAGACTGCCGCTGATAAAGATAAAAAATACAATACATCACAACTCGCACGGGAACTAAGATTCCGCTGAGATAACAAGGTGACGTACGACGCCAGGTTCACTAGCACTGGTATTATGTGGGAACTGCCTGTAATATAACTTATATATAAATACATTTATGCCAAGAAAATAACATATTACTTACAACTAATTACTGGGGGCAGTACAAACAAAAATACAGGGTATTTATAAATGGTGGTGGTCGTAGGTGGCTATGAAATCCCATACAATTTTTTTCTCATGGCGCTATGCTGAAAAAGTAAATTATTTTGATAAGTGAACTGTCTACATTAAGTTGTAATTCCTTACCTGACTTTGCTGCTATTGCCTACAAGTGCTACTTGGACAGAACACGGAACACAATTATCCTACATTCTTTAAGGAAAAATGCTTAAATCACACATATCGTAAGCTAGTCCAACAGTCAACTCATCTTTATTATTTAGCACAGCATAAATGGGTTTGTG